>JAFEMH010003583.1:0-202500 GCA_022495995.1 Adenophora triphylla var. japonica
GCATTTAAATACTGTCATTTACAAAGTCCGACCCGTTTGGATCGTGATAGTATTTACTTTTCAAAGTCCGAGTCGCAACCCGATTCGTTGATTGCATATCATTTAATACGTTTTTCCCGTAAAATCGTTAACAATGTAATGCCCGGTTCAAAACCGGAGTTCGACCTTCGAACTCTCTTTCAAAATGCGCGAAATCACGTTTGGCATCCAAACGCTCATCTTCAAACTTAAAAGCAGATTTTTGACATTCAAAATCATTTAATACGTTTTTTCCCGTAAAATCGTTAACAATGTAATGCCCGGTTCAAAACCGGAGTTCGACATTCGAACTCTCTTTCAAAACGCGCGAAATGACGTTTGGCATCCAAACGCTCATCTTCAAACTCAAAATCCGACGTTTGACATTCAAAATCATTTAATACGTTTTTTCCCGTAAAAAATCGTTAACAATGACAATCCCTGCTTCAAAACCGAGTTCGACCTTCGAACTCTCTTTCAAAATGCGCCACTTTTTCCTAAAACTCCAAAACCGACGTTTGTCATTCAAACGCCGCCTTTTCAAACAAGATCACCTAATCAACGTTTGACATTCAAACCAAGATTAAAGCTTGTCATTCAAGCTCCCATTTCAAAATGCAAACACACACACACACGCACACGATTTCGAGAAAGGTAGAAAGACTCATCATACGAGGCGTTTCGGGTGATCTCGTAATACTCTTCCCGAAACGTAACATGACCTCCGAACCTAACAATCTCTCGGTACTCAAAATAGCTTTTACTCATTTTTGCTACCAATAAAAATGACCCCCCATTTTCAAAGCCTTTTCCTATGTTTTTGCTACCAATAAAAACGACACCACTTTCACTAAAGCCGTTTCTCAACGTTTGGGCTCAAAATACAAAAACCGCGTGGCGACTCCTCATTCCTTCCCGAAAAGCGAGGTCTTAGACACCAACCCTCCGCGAAAGACAACCGCCTTTCGCCTCCGTGCGAAATCCGGGTAATTTCAGTTGGCGACTCTGCTGGGGAATAGGATACTTTTTTTGAAACTACCGTCGTTTTAAAAAAAAAGCCTTCCGTGGATCAAACTTTCGTTTACCCTTCCTCGTTTTCGTGTGCGTGTGTTACTTTAAACCTCGAACGGTTTTTTTCAAAGGCATTACATTGTCGTCTTTTCAAAATCATACTATGTTTGTGCATCCCCATTCATGTTTGATTTTCATGCTATCTTTTGAACTGCGCATCAAAATTCTTTAAGACACATTCGAAAATCTCTCGTTTTACTCGTAAAAGAATTTTAGTGACCGCACACTACTCGCACTTGCCGCCTGTACACCGCACTTCACGTGCACTTGCCGCCTCGGTACACCGCACACTACGACCCGTAACCCGGGATGGCCTTATCGCTGCACCTCGGTTGGTCTCGCGTACACCTTTCGAGGGCGCACGGGGTCGTCCCAAACAGCCCATCCTAGCCCGTGTAAGACATGCACTCTTTGTGTCACACTTTGTCGAAGACCCCGGTTGGTTTTTGGCTTAGTTCGTGTCATAAAGCCTAAGTGTATGTTTTTACGCCGGGTTCCACCACGAGTCAAGCTCGAGATATTGAGACCGAAGGTCGTTCCCGACCCGAAGTCTTGAGCTTTTCATCCTTGACTTTGACGCAGAGCTCTGCCGAAAAATATACCCGAAGGTTCAATGTGACACCGTGTCACCAAACCTCCCCGTAATGCATCGTGCCAACCATAACTTAGCCAACGCCAAAAGCTAAGGTCCCTCGCACAAGCGAGTCAGGAGAGGTCATGCCGAAATTTTGGCACGATCCCCGCCTTAACTTAAGGACGTTGACTTCGACTGTGGCCCGTGCGTCACATACGTTGAAAGTTTGCGTGATCAGCTAGCCTTAAGTTCACTTTTTCCTTTGTCGGTGGAACTCGCATGCCTTATAGGACCTCGCTCGGGATAGTCCGTCCCGAGAAAGATGATCTACAAATGGAAACGAGGGGCTTATAAGCGTAGTGACGAGATCCACTGATTAGAGCTCTAGGATTAGTTGCGAAAAAGAAGACACGCTCTTTTCCAACCGATTAGGACTCTGAGAAAATGCGTTTTAAGTAAACATTAATCGGTAACTGCACATTGCACAAGCCTGAAACCTTGAGCTAAATACCCTTTTCCGAAGCCTAAACCTTTCCTTTCGTTCCTCGCAATGAGCGTAAAGTGGTTCGATTTCCCGGCCGCCTCGCCGTAATCACAAGCTACGGCATGCGACAGCTTCTTCTGCTTCGCCTCCTCAAACTGTAATATCCGACATGTCTAGCTCACCGAGAAATCGTGACGGGACGGACCCCCGCCACCGGTAATGTATATGACTTTGGAAGAAGCCATCCGGGCTTGTGAGGTTCACAAGAGGCGTAAAGAAGATCGCAATTTCGTGGTACAGCCTTCGAATGAGCGAGGTATAGCAAACTATCCCCGCCGACGGTACTTTCGTCCTAGTCGAGGATGACGATTCCCCGAAACCAGCTTCCTCAAACCTTCAACTGTGTTCCTCCCCGCAAACTTACTGGATTCCTTCGAACCAAGGAAACAAATGACCTAGGCTTCACGTTGCCACCTCCTGTGGCAACCCTCACATATTTGGCCAAGCCAAGCTACTCCCATCACTCAATACCACCAACCGCACCGCCGGACCATCTCAAACGGATGCCAATATCCTTCAATACCCTCCCGGTTCATCCCATTGCCTATACACGAATCCCAAAACACCGGGACAAACCCCGATACAGCTCGTAAAAGGCCCCCATATATCCACATATATCAAGCCTTCCACCTCCAATCACTACCGCCACGTGGTAGCACCCGCGCCGAGCCTCACACCCACCACCGGACCCAACCTTAGCCTCGGATGGTCGAATGTATGAAAGACTCCGAAAGCCACCATGAAAGCAAATTTCAAAGCAGAAACGCTCAAATCCACGTATCCGGAATGGTCACGCCTCTCCCCGCCAAGTTCGTAATGCCGGAGATGGACCGATTCGACGGAACCGAATGTCCTCAAACGCATGTCGACACCTACGTTCTCGCATGAGAGCGAAAGGAGCAACCCTCCAAAGAAATGGCCGACCACTTCCAAAGATACGCTCAAAAGTTCGCTACGATGGTTTCGAGGGTCAAGCTCGCGGATCGCCACACCTGGGATCGATCAAGCAACATCTTCCCCGGAACGGTACAGATCCAACTTAGAGTGGGAAACAAGTCGTGAGGACTTAATCACCACCGAGCGTAAAGCGGATGAAAGCGTCGGAGAATTCTACAAGAGGTGGAGTTGGAAACTCTCCGAAATCATGGAGCCACTCTCCAAGGATGAACAGATGCGGATCTTCAAGTCCCGCTTAAGACCGTCCATCGTAACTCTCATCACTCATCATTTCTTCCTGCATCTCCGGCCATGGTCAATGCCGGCCACGCTCGAGAAGGATCTCAAGGAGAAGTTGGCTACCGCACGCCCATACGTATACCGATCGCCAGCTGCATTCAATCCCGCACCGGCCCCCGGAAGGGAAAGATACGTCTGTCAACTACATCCATCGTGACAAAGCAGCCGGGCAACAAAACCCTCCCACAAAGCAACAATTCTACTCGTACGCCTCGCCGTACACTTCGACAAGTTTGACATGCCACCGAGCAAGATGCCGGAAGGGTTAATCAAGGAAGGTCTCCTTAAACCCGTTGCAAATTACAAACCCAAGAATCCCGTAGTCAACGCCGACAAGAGCAAGTACGCGCCTTCCATCGCATCACGGCCATACCACCGACAACCGCGTGGGGTTACGATACGAAATCCGTAACTTGATAGAGGAAGGAAAATTGAGCGCCCCGTGACCCAATACAATGAAATCCTTTCCCGAACAACAACAGGTGAATTCCATTCAATGGGTGCCCAAGAAGATTGCCGCAGAGCGCTTCCTCCGCCTCTTCCACCGGGTCCTCATCAAATGTCCACATCGCCTACGATGTTTGTGATCGCTCCGCATGCTCGGGAGTACGAGTCCCAAGACATGGTCCGAGCAATCCTCCGAGAAAACAAGAAGAAGTCCTCTCAATGTAAACCGAGAGAAAGATACGAAGCCGGAGACACCAGCGGTACACTGAGAGCCATCCGGAGGTTCGACTACTACGTACTCTACTCCACTAATCCTCCCTTCCTCCAGCCATGCAGCCTTTAGAGCAAACAGGGTGGAAAGCCGAAAAGTCCCGCCGACAACAGAGTTCGACCTTGGGACACCGGAATACCTCGCATCTTGGTAATCTTATCGCGCCGTAAGCCTAACCCCCGCGGATCGCCCAAGGTTCAATTTGTCCAGCTTTCCGAGCACGGACGGCAAAGGAAGATCAAAGTCGCCTTGGCACTCGCACTCGATCAACGTGCAACCAAGGGCGGCAACCGCCACAAACAAATTCTCAACACCATCCCGAGGCTCCAGAAAGGCTTTACCTCGCAAGAGGAAAACAGAAACGGATGGCTTGATGACTCTCCTTCTCCTGATAGAGACCGTATCTACGATTCCCGATCGTATGGCAAGATGATCACTTTCGTGACGAAGACCTACCGAGAGATGCCTCGGGCACAATGAAGCTCGTACATCACTCTCAAGCTCAACACCATATCACTCCCTGAGTATTGGTAGACAACGGGTCAGCCGTTAACGTTCTCCTCTCGATGATGCGAGCCCTCCGCATCAACGAAAGCCACCTGATTCCGTCAACCCGACTATCAAGGCCTACGACAAAGACGCCTCGCCCCATCCCGGGGACGGTGACTCGAGCTCGGTTCGAAACCCAAATGGTGCCAAAGAAAATTCCACGTGATGGACATTCCATCCGAATTCACAAACTCGTTGGGACGCCCTTGGCTACATCACATGAAAGCCATAGCCTCCACTCTCCATCAATGCGTTAAGTTCATTAACCGGCAGGAGATCTTGAAGTCATCAGGGGACAGCTTTCCTCATAGGAAACGAAGCCGAGACAAGCCCAAGCGTGCCCGCAGCCTGTGCACCGGGCTACCTCCTTCAAATCAACCAAGGGACTACCGGGCAAATCTCATCGTAATCCCTCGTAGTCCGGAGATGCTAACTATGTCAATGTACTCGAGCAAAGTGCACTCGAAGCCCGATACATCAAGTTCAACTGTCGTTTCCAACATTCGAGGCAGATTGGAAAGAAACACCGAGCATCGCCATGATGCGGGCACATAAACCCCCGTCTCCAATCGAAGATTCGTCGCATTCTTCAAGCCAACTCTCTCGGCCCCGCTGTGCGAAGAGATTTTCGTGATAAAGGTCAACAAGCACCGTCATACTCGCCTTGAGTGCATGGACGTCGTATGGGATGTCCTCCACGAGGAACTACCCGCCGAGCCCCTTTTCTCCACCGAAGGGCACGATGTTTTCCTAGCAGCCTCCAAAGAACGCACCCGACGCAATACGTCCCTACGTTTGGGTTGAGCCGTCGACGGCGACGAATCGTGACTCTCCGGAGTCGAGGACGCGGCACCCGCAAGAAGATCCCTACATTCATATGCTCGCTCGAGGACGGCACCTGCTCCGATCGTGTCACCTACGACTGTGGCTCCAACACTATGGAAATTGTCAAGCTCAACGTCCAAGACAGCACTATCCGACAATTGGAAGCAACCGGTTGACACGACAAAGAACCCTCTCGATCAAGTGATCGACGACGACTTCGTCAACATCATCTATTCCGTATATCCCGATGATACCAAGGATCCGGTCCTTATTATCGATTCTCGCAATGCCAAAGTTACCCTCGACGATCGCCCGCTCATGGTAAACGAGGCCCCGCCAATCGAGCTCGTAGCTCATCATCACTTCCGACTACCACCCCAGCTGCAACCGGCCCGTGCCGGGCCAAGCTTAAAGCCACAAGCGCCGCCAAGGCCAAGTGGCAACAACGAAGGAGACAAAGCTCCTCACCCCGCTACAAATCGATCAACCTCGGGAACGCTTCCGCAGCCCACCCCGAAACATCTCAGTAAAGGTCTTCCCCGCAAGACAGAGCCGCCTTCCGACATTGGAAATGACCACCTCAAGATCAACATGCTCCAGCTTTGATTCTCGCTCCCCAAATGGCCACGGCCACGGATTCGTACATCCCGCCAAAGAAACCGCTAGCTCGATAGACTTGGCGATCCAACGAGATCACGAGACTATCAACATCGCAGTTCAACACCCCCGTGTTCAATCAAGCGTATGGGCGAACTTCTTGGTAACCGAGATCAAGGAAGGCCGCATGGAATGTCCCACTCGACTTCCTTCGTCAACATAATCCAAGTATTTCCGCCATTCGGAGATTTGGATGTGATCACAGCTCTAGACACTAGTCGACGGCGCGCACCTACGGAGACCGTTTAGCTCTCGCAAGGAAGGCCCTCATGGAACTAGCCGCTCAAGAGAACCGTCTCGGGACGAAAACCAAGCTCAAAAGACCCACAGGACCAAGCCCTTAAAGTGTCACAAGCACTTCAGATGTAAAGCTAGAGGCCACTCTAGACCGCTCGACCTCAAGGGTTTTGCTCACGGCAACTTCCTCGACTACCGTCTGTTCTCATCCAACCCCTCTCGCCAAACGAGGGTGGTCAACGGTCCCGATGACCTAGGAGATGGAATGGCACAGCAGAACGAATACCGCCGCTTATCTCCCCGAGGAAAGCAAGTTCTCTCGTGAAAGCGACGACGAAGACGATGAAACCATTCTCTTCCAAGCCGGCATGAAGTCAACAAAACCGAATCCCAAGGGTCCCGGGAGGATGGGGACGGATCATTTCCGCACTCAAATTGAAAGGCCAACCTGAGAGAGGAAGGTCTATTCAAAAGGAATAGAAAGATAGAAATTCATCTCCAAAGAATCGCCAAGGAGATTCCACAGCTTCGCGGCATTCGCTTACGTAAACGATCAATCGGGACAAAGAACCAGCCACATGGGCAGATGTTCGGGAAGCCGTGTACTCACCTTCCGACATACCCGCCACTCGATAAAGAGGAAAGGAAAGCTCTCCCCGATGGAGGTTTACCTAGACCGCCGCACGCAGCTCAAAGAAGCACCGGCTATTCTCACATGGGAAGAAACGCAGCACTAACTCTCGACGCAGCTCGCCGCAAGAAAGTTAATCTGGGCCAAGAGTGGAGGAAAACTAGCAAACCACGAGTATCGCTGCACCCAACTCTGTAATGCCCCGAGTATGCTCAAGAAGAAGGAAAGGAGCGCGGTATACCGTGAAGAGATCAAGGAGACTGTTCGCCCGAACCAAGAACTCTCCAACCTCCCCGAGGATCGCAACGCACAAGCCCGCCTGCAACCACCGTTGCGCATTGACGTTCGAACACGCCAAACCATAAACTACCTCCCCACTGAGGCACCCAAGCCGTATCCCGGGACAATCCGTAAAGCCGCCGAAGCTCCCGGAACACATCTACAGCCAATGAATTGAGGGAAGACATGTGGCCCTACGCTACGAGGAATCCTCCTCTAACTATGGCTCAACTCGTAGCGGCCTGCCTGTAAGGAGCCAAGCCTCGATGTCGCTGTTCTAACCCGATCGGGTCAAATCCATGCACTACCACCTAAGGCCACCAAAAGCCGACGGAGCTGTAACCGCAACCCGGCCACTCAAGACGCAAGTTCCCCGAAAGAGGACCCGATCCTCACTCACCAAGTGCACCTGTGCGAACATTTCCTCGTCCCTCGCCACATCTTCATATCCTCACAAGCTCAAGCTAGAGGAAAGTCCGGCCCGTACCATGGTCCCCGTGGACGCAACCCCGCACGAAGTCATTCGATGATCGGCAACATCCACTACGGCAACATTATCAC
The DNA here is from genome assembly GCA_022495995.1 of Adenophora triphylla var. japonica. NCBI lineage: Eukaryota > Viridiplantae > Streptophyta > Magnoliopsida > Asterales > Campanulaceae > Adenophora > Adenophora triphylla. Next base: position 7,901 of record JAFEMH010003583.1, read on the forward strand.
CTTCACGCATTTGGACCTTCCAAAATTTGGGGCCGATCACAATGAGCCACTCTACATCACACCACTGACGAGCGTCGCCTTCCCCGCGTGTTGGTAGACTGAGGTTCCGGAATGAATGTCTTGCCCGCCAAGATGATGGACCCGCTTGACATCAAGCCTACAGATCTCAAGCCTTCACCCACACCGTCAAGGCCTATGACTCTACTTCCCGTACAGCTTCTGGTTGCTACTCTTAATATCTCGGTTCGGCAAGCGGATGATCCCCACCGAATTCCAAGTGTTGGACATTCCAATCACTTTCACAGCCCATCCCGGGGCGTCCCCGGCCGCATCAAATCAATGGCGTGGCATCCACCCTTCACCAAGGCCTCAAGTTCATGCAAGGCAACGAGCTAACCACGCCTACGGCGACAATGGCCACCACCGAGGGGACCAAAGACTAACGACATTCCAAAGGTTAGAAATCAAGCATAATGACGACATGGCATTAATCGGATTCACTCGAGACCTCCAAGATCCAAATATGCAACGTGGACCTTCCACTATCTCAAGACAAGATTCCTCCCGCCACGAAGATGATGAAACTCATGAACTTCATCCCAGATCGGGGCTCGCAAAAGGTTACAAGGCCAACACCAAGTCATCAAGTCAAGGACCACACCACGGTCCAGGGCTTGGTTACGTGCCAACACCGGCCGACATCGTGGAGAACAAAAGGCTCGCCCGCACCAAGGCAAAGCCTCGCAAAAGGGGAACCTCCGACGGCACACCCAACCTCCGACCTTACAGCTTCGACCTCGCTCATTACTTCACCAAGGGAACCAACAAGAACCGAGGGGACCGACAAGGGAACCAACAGTAACCGAGGGGACCGACAAGGGAACCGACAGCTAACCGAGGGGACCGACAATGAACCGACAAAGCGTAATCGAGGGGACCGACAGCTGAACCGATGAAGATGAGAAAGAAGCAGGGATAGTCAAGCACAGAGACTACAGAAAGGATGGAAAAGCTAGCACGGACCTCAAGCGTTTCGTAGGACTCAAGGCTAATCCGATAAGGGGAGCGTTCCTCGACATCACAGCTCTACCTGACCAACCGCCACCACACCCAAAGACGAGTACACATTCAAGGGAATCCTGCATGGAGGAGCAACTCAAGGTACTCTTCCATGGGAAACAGATTGTTCGGATCAGCCCGCCGAGGCCACATTCGAGACAAGAACTCCAAAGCGTAAGGAACCAGAATTCATAGAAGACGCTCTCAAAGGACCAAAGCTCTACGTAGTCTTTTTTGAAGAAGTCATGGAGGTGCCAAACCCGATTGACTCCGGGCTCCGAAAACAAAGATGATCGCCATGATTGGGACAACAGGCAAGCCTCTCGATCCCCGAACCCTCATCAAGCATCCAAGAATGCCACCGAAGAACCGGGTAACTTTCACCGGACCAAGGGCAAGCCGCATGTAAATGGAAGACAAGCCGGGCTCGCACCCACATCTCCCTAAACCCGGTCTCAAACCCTCCGAGCCGCCTCCTGTAAAAGTCCAGCCCTTCCGAGTCGTCCAACGGCCTTACGCCTAAGACTATGATAATGTAGCCAACCATGTATTTCCTTTCTCGTTTAATGAAAAGTCCGACCTTTCTGAGTATCCTCTCATTGCCACTTTAACAACCGATAAGTTAACAAACAACTTAAAAGACGTTAATAACTCAATTGATAAAGAAGCATACACATTAAATGAACAATACATTAAAGAAGTTCTCAAGCGTGTAGTTGACCAAGAGGACAACCGGGCCCAAGCCGCCGAAGAGGTTATGACCAAAGTGAACCCGGGGTCGCTGCAAGAGCCTAAAGAGACACAAGCGGGCGCTTTCTTCGCCGATGCGTAAAAGAAGCCCCGATAAACCTCCTCCGGAGTATGTTGACGTGTTCGCCTCGGTCATACCAGACATGCCAGACTCGATCCTCGATCGTGGAGCATGTAATTCCCCCGGATCCCGAATCCAAGCCTCACAAATGTAAGCCGCGCAAGATCAAGCCAGAGTGGTCCTTGCAAGTTAAAGAAGAGATTGAGAAAATGCTCCGAGTTGGTTTCATCGCAGTGATTGAGTACCCTACTTGGCTTTCCAACATCGTGACGGTCACCAAGGCCAATGGAAAGGTCGATGCCGTGTGGATTTTCGGGATCTCAACAAGGCCAAATTTCTAAAGATGATTTCCCACCGCCTAACATCGACATGCTAGTCGACACCACGGCAAATTTCGAAGTAAAGTCCTTCGTGGACGGGTTCGCCGGATACAACCAGCATCAAAATGTCCGAGGAAGATCAAGCCAAGATCGCTTTCACCACTCCGTGGGGACATACTGCTACACGGCCATGCCGTTCGGTCCGAAGAACGCCGGGGCTACTTACTGGCCGCAATGCCTCTCTTCCATGACATGATTCACAAAGAAATCGAAGTATATGTCGACGACATGATCATCCACTCCAGAGGATCGTACATGCAAAGACATGACAGATCCGAGAAAGTTCTTCAACAGACTCAAAGCACTCCATGAGATTGAACCTCGCGAAGTGCACCTTCGGCCAAGCGCGGCAAGGTACCGGGGTACATGGTTACGTAAAGAGGTATCGAAGCCGATCCCAAGAAAATCAAGGCCATCATCGACATGAAGCCGCCTCGCACTCGATGTAAGTGAAAAGTTTTATGGGAAGACTTCAAGACATCGCCGCTTCATCAACCAGCTTGACATCTTCTCTCGCGAGCCCATGTTCAAACCGATGAAGAAGAATGCCGACATCAAATGGGACTCCGAGTGCCGCATGCCTTTCGAGAAAATCAAGACCTACTTGGTGAATCCCCCAATTCGTGCCCGCCACATGAAGACAAGCCACTACTCCCGTATCTCGACAAGCAATGTACACGTCAATCGGAGCAATGCCGGCACAAGAACACAAAGATTCCAAGGTTGAGCATGCAATCTACTTCGTAGTTTCCTAAGCTTCAAGGAAGTGAACTCACCTACTCAAAGATTAGAGAAAACTTGTACCGCCTCGTATGGGTAGTCGGGAAACCGAAACACTACATGCAAACACATTCTGCTCCCGGTCTCCAAAATGGACCCCGTCCGATATCTCTTTGACAAGCCATCCCCGTCAATGCGACTAGCCAAGTGGTCATTCTTCCCGGGCCGAGTTCGACATCAAGTACATGGTCGAAAATCAACAAAGGGCGCAGTAATGGCAGATCACCGGCCGACTTCCCAAGCAAAGGAACCCAAGGGTCCCGATCCGCAATTTCCGACGACGGAATCTTTTCACTGACAACAAGCAAACCGCCGGCAACTCTTCTTCGATGGGGCAGCCAACAAGAAGGGGAATGGTATTGGAATGCTCCTTGTCGATCCCAAGGACGAGCATACTCCCATAGCCATCAAGCCGAATTTTGAAACAACCAACAATGCAAAGCAGAATACGAAGCTCGTGCAGGGCCCGGAAGCCGCCTCGAGCGCAACATCTCGTAACCGGAAGTATACGGAGACTCAAGATTGATCATCAATCAAGTGTCCAACAAATGGAAGACGGTAGATTCTCGCCTCCGTAAGTACCACGCGTACATGGAGGAGCTCATTGCTCGCTCAAGGACATCTCTTTCCACTATTTGCCAAGAGACAGAAACCGCTCGCAGACGCCCGGCAACCTCGCCTCTCTTGTCGAAATTCCCGATGGGAAATCGCAAACCCCTCGTAATAGGCAGACGGAAACACCCGCCTATTGCCGTGAGATCGAAATAAAAAAGAAACGATCGACGAACCCCGGTACAATCAAATATACCAAGATTCCAAAACGGAGAAGCTTCCTTCACAAATGAAGATGGAAAATACAAAGAAGGGATCAAAGCCAAAAACATGATGGCATTAAAATGCCCGGCATCCCATTTCGTCATTCTGGGGGTATGTTGTACAAGAAGCGCCACCAAGGGCCACTCCTTCTGTGTAAACAAAGAAAAAGCTGCCGAGCTAATGAACGAAGTTCACAACGGAACCTCGCGGTCCGCACATGAACGCCCGAGCATTGACACGTATCATTCTCCGTATGGGATACTATTGGATATCGATGGAAACAGATCGCATCCAGCTTCGTCCGAAGCCGCGACAAATGTCAATGGTTCTCCAACCTCAATCACATCCCTCCTCATGAACTCTATTGCATGACTACACCATGGCCTTTCGCCACATGGGGGATCGACGTCATCGGCAAGATCACTCCACCAGGAAGCAATGGTCACGAGTTCATTCTAGTCGCAGCCGACTACTTCACCAAATGGGTAGAAGCCGATCGTACAAGGTACTGAATTCTAAAAAGGTGGCCGAGTTCATCAAAGAGAACATCATGTGCCGATACGGTGTGCCCAACGAGATCATATCCGACAATGGGACTCACTTCGAAGGAGATTGTGACCAACCGCCGACCGACCCGTAGTCACACGTCACAAGTCTTCTCCCTACGTACCACAAACCAATGGTGCAAGAGAGGCAAAGAAACAAGACTCTCGCCATGATAATCGAAAGATGACCACTGCAGGTCGGGACCGGCCCGAAAAGCTACATCTAGCCCTCTCGGGGATACGTAACATCGCCGAACCACCACAGGGGAGACTCCGTTCGCGCTTACCTACGGAATGGAAGCAATGCTACCCGTGGAATTGGAAATTCCATCCCTCCGAGTCCTCTTGGAAAACGGGATCAATGAAGTCGAATGGCTACAGAGCCGTCACGACGAACTTGCTCTACTCGACGAGCGCAGATTGAAAGCCATGGAACACACTCGAGCCTACCAGAGCAGAATGGCCCGAGCATTCGATAAGAAAGTCAAGATCCGAGACATCAGAGAAGGCGACTTGGTGCTAAAGGAAAAGCCTCCTACGCAGACCAATCCCCTCGGAAAGTGGGAGCCTACCTGGATAGGACCATTCGTGGTACAAAGAATCTTCTCCGGAGGAGCCATGAAGTTAGCAGACTTGGACGGGAACCCTTTCGTTAACCCCGTGAACGGAAGCAAGCTCCGCAGATACTTCATTTGAGGAAGAGCACGAGTCAACTCTCCTTCCCCATACACCACCCCTCAGTAAAATTAAAGTGCTAAAAGAGTAATACCCAACTGGATACATTCCCGCTAATGATCCAGGTAAAAAACAGGGTTGCACTTCTTTTGTCTTTGTTTTTCTCAAATTCACCTAAAAGTGTCGAACTACAGTGACCTGAGCCCCTTAGTCCAATTGTAAAAGGGGAACGTAGGCAGCCATCATTGGTTCTGTCTCAAAAAAAATAATACAATAAGCATCAATTGCTTGTGTTTCAAAACTCTTTTCAATTAACCTACAAATTCATTACTAAAACAATCTTTGATGAGTTCAAGCACGGCCAACTCTTGACTCGCTACACGCTAGCAAAACTACAATAAAACATTAATCGCTAATGTGTCTCGCAATGACAATGGGTGGATACTGACAAAGAAGGTCAACCTAGTTTCCCGAACTTGGTCCTTCATCCTTCTTCCCCTTCCCTTTCCCACGGCGAGTGTTCTTCACCTTCACAGGAATATTCCCGTAGTCCTTCTACCTCGGCTCAGTGGACCCTTCCCGATGCCTCCGTCAAACCTGTAGTTGTCAACGCAGCCCTTTCCCTAGCTCTGTCTCGAGCTGCCTCGCTTCGAGCCATCATGACCATGCTTTGATTGGCCTCCCGATCAGCATTGGCCTCATAGTCAGCCATGTCGTTCCCAGTACGATTCCGAGGGTTAGCCCCCGCTTCGGTCCTCCTCAAGGTCGAGCTGTCAAGGTGATCAGCACCCAACAGCTCATCCCGTCTCCACAAGATAGCCATCTGTGTCTCCCCCATACACTCTTCGTACCAGCCGTATATCACAGAGATGCAAATGCCCCTCTCCGCGAAAGAGAACCCCGGCAGAAAGGACGTGTATTGCCACCACCGCGTGAGCAAGCAATAGCGTCGAAGGATCTTCCATCGCCAGAGATCCCACCTCGAAGGTAGCAAGATGACTCAAGCCCGTCAATGGCACCTCGCTCCAAACTGCATCGTCGCAGTAACCAACGATGGAATATAGAAAGACGTCTCGAGACAGCCCCGACACTCGACAACCAATAGACCCTCCCGAGCGGTCCGACAAGTCTCAGAATCTCCGCTGGGAACCCACCATCGCAAGTGATGCGTGCGGAGTCTCGGCCATCCGTAGCTCCAAATTTCACCTCGATCGCCCCCTATCACCAGAGGACGCCGAGAAAAGGACCAAGCGTCACAAGACATTGGCACCTCGGGCATCATCTCGCAGCCTCTCCTCAACCACATGGTAAGCATAGCGGGACTCCTCCCCACATGTATCGGCTACGGCCGCCATCCGACCTATGCCCAGAACGTCTCGCCCAAGACCAAAGGCACGATGTCTCCCCATTTCCGCACCGCTCACCAGTCCAAGACACCGTGATGGCACACACCCAAGGACGTGAACGTGAACAGAGTAGCGATCGCGCACAAGCAAACGCGTCCCCACGCAAAGACGCTCCCCTCACTCCGGCAAATCTATCTGGGCCCCGAAATGTCGACATAATCGCATTCAATATCGCATCCCGTATGCTTCTCCACCGAGATACCAAGCAAAGACACTAGCTTCTCAACAAAGGGCCATGCCACCAAAGATACGGAAGAACTAGCCGTTCCGTCTCAGTCCTCCTGCATGGCCCGGAAATCTTCGAACGTAGGAGTGATTTCGTTGTACGAAAAGTTGTACACATTCCTCCGTACATCCTGCAAGCGAGCCGCCGCTTCTCAAAAGATCCCAATCCGGCATGAGCTCCTTCAAAGCCCAAACAGATTTCATCCCGTAATGCCTTCGAAAACCCCTTGTTTTGCCTCGTGTGGTTCCGTACCCACGATCGGAAATTTTCCAAGTATCGCTCTTGCATCCGAGACGATAGCTTAGGAAAGGGAGCCATGAAAGAAAGTGAAAGGAAGCCTTAGGAAATTGGAAAGAAATTCAGCCAACCGATCAAAGCAAAGGCGCAGCTTTCTTACGAATTGCAAAGCCGAAACCGCAATTTAAAAGACTCGAATTTCATTCTCATCCCCGGACTCCTCTCGCAGCTTGACTTGGTCAACTCGCAGCCACCGCTCCTAAATTGGAAGCAATTCCAAACAAAGCCCCGTTTCATGCCTTTATGAATCTCGCGTGCTACCCCCGGTTTCATTCAACCAAAGCCAACACCTCTTCCGCCCGGCTCGTGCAACAAAGGCAATTAATTAATAATCAGTGCATATAGGCATAAATTTTGACCCGTTCAATTTTTCATGCATGTTTCATATTATTTATTTTTGATTAACCTACTTGCTTATTTGCCGAAAATAAAAAGAAGGTAATCACTAAATAGATGTGCGAAGTACAGGTTCTGCCCCAAGGGCGCCTTTTCAAATACAGTTCAAGTCAAATTATTCCAGACAATACATACATTTTGTCCAAAAAAAGCAATAAAGGAAGGACTACTCCGAGTCCTGCTCGTTATCCGAGCACTCGACGCACTGCTCCGCAGCAACCGGATCCGTCGAGAACAAGAAATCCCCGAATTCCTCCAGGCGGGAATACGCGAAAGGCCTCCTCTGCACCTGCGAACTCGAGGACTCTCCCCTCTCATGCCCCGAGTGTGGAGGAGGATGAGCTCCAAACCCAGCCGTTCCGCCCGCGAACTGGCCAAATCCCTGCGCAAAGTCCTCCCCACCAGCCGTAGGAGCAGACGAACCTCTCGACCTAGATGGCCTCGGCTCACGAACATCCACGCTCCTCCGGAACTGCACCTCAGGAACGCCACGAGCCTCCTAGTATAGGTGGCCCACCCGTCCAACCGTCTCATGGCTCGATTATACGTACGCCCAAACACCTCGCAAACCAGAAAGTCATCAAAAGACAAGCGTAAAGTACATATGCAACATTTGCGTAATGCTACTATCAAATGCGTAAAATCAAAAGTGCTCACCGAAGCTTGGGTCCACCCTATACCGAGGTCTCGGCTCCTCCGGATCGGGATCACCAACCGCTCGCGAACCGTCCAGCCTCGTACGCCAACCTAGCGCGTGGGAGCGGGAGATCTCGGGATATCCAGGGCCCTCGCCCTCCCCGTGCCGCACCCGCGGGCTCCTCACCTCATCCTCAAGAAAATGTCATAGTCGGCTCCCGCTATGACATACTGCATAGAACACACCCCGTCTATACCTCTCCAACTCCTCCATCGGCATCGACAGAGGATGCCGCATGTGCAGGAGGATCCACCGGCACCATCGGAAGGGACCCCGAGCCATGCCGACGGGTCACCCTCTCCCTGCATACATCACATCGCAGTGAAGTCCCACCAGAGCTTCCGCCGCCGCGTAACCTCACTAGCAACCCGAACCACGCCCACGTGGAACCGACTCCACGGTCACTGGATCCGCTCGGAGAACTCCCGCCAGGCCGAGACACCTCCTCGTACGACACCGAGTACCCACCTCGACGACACCGCCTTCTTCGCCCTCTTCTCGCCAAGACAAAGATGGCAGTGGAACAGGATCGGTACGCTCCCTAATATCCCACCGCCGCGGCCGAACACCTCATAGCACTGCACTGCCAAGCAAATGGAAAGTTATATCGCCTACAGAGCGTATACATACGAGTACATAAAAGAGACAAGGAAGAGAAAAAGACGTAAACTTACATCCAAAGCAAACGAGAAATCAAGGAACTCTCCTCTCCCCGCGAGAACCTATCCAAGGAATGGTAGAGCTCGGCCACCCAGCCTCCCCCATGCATACCCTCACGGCATCCAAGTCTCGTCGCCGACCCGAGCAGAGGGAAGTGACAGGACGTGTCGAAGTCGGGAACAAAGTCGCTGACAACGCGAACCATAGGAACCCTCGAGCCAGACGCTCCGCGGTCATCCTCAGAGACCCATCCAAATAATCGGCAATACCTGTCTGCAGGTGCCTCTCCATCGGCCTGTACCGAATACCTAAGCCCCTGGCATCGGTGATATCAAAGCCCAGCAGCTGCATAACCGCCCGGGTATAACCATCCACCCACACCAAGCGCGTTGCCATAGGTCGGCAACCCTGATAGCAAAGAAAGTCCGTGGAGTCACCGTCGCCTCCCCATCTCGAAATGAAAAGTGTGGGTCGTATCCCACCGCACTCGCCGTAGCTACGTACATGGACTCGCCCTTCGCGTCGCAGCCTATCGCAGCCTACCGCACCGATGAATCCATCCAATCCGGAGTCGACCACCAGCCGCCGTGGACTCCTCTCTCCGTCTCGAGCCTCGTCCGGAATATCTCCCACACGCTCGCACCGCTCGAAGGCTCCCGACTCTTCTCGTTGCGAACATCAACCGTCCTCGCCCCCGCAGTGAACAAAGCAAGAATACATCGTTAAGCGACATCAACAGAATGCACAAACGCATGTCAAAATGATGCAATGCAGATGCAGTTCTCATTCCTTTCCTAAAATATTTCCATCCCGGTTGGAGTATTGACGATCCAAGATTTCCAAGCATTTCGAAAACTCCGTCGAATCCGGAACTTTCAAAACATTTCGAAAACTCCGTCGAATCCGGAACTTTCAAAGCATTTCGAAAACTCCGTCGAATCCGGAACTTTCAAAACCCTTCGAAAACTCCGTCGAATCCGGAACTTTCAAAGCATTTCGAAAACTCCGTCGAATCCGGAACTTTCAAAACCCTTCGAAAACTCCGTCGAATCTGGAACTTTCAAAACCCTTCGAAAACTCCGTCGAAATCGGAACTTTCAAATTCTTTCGAACATTTCGAAAATTTACTCCGTCCCGATTTAAACATGCTTTAAATTCGGAAAACACATCTAGGCATGGAATTTTGCAACCAAAATTTTTATGTCATCTACCCATAGTGTCAATTGAACTACATCCTAGTCAATTTCGACAAAGGCGCATAGCAAAGTCAAAAGCCCCAATCCGGGCACCAAAATCCCTAACTCATTCCTAGTCAAATTTCTAACATTTAAAGAATGCACATTCTTAAAATTAATGGAATTTGAGGGAAGTGTACCTGTCTCTCGATCCCTCCTTTGGAATTGTGGTTCTCCCTAGCCGGGTAGAACTCCGCCGGATTCAATGGATGAATATTGGTTCGAATGGTCCGAACCAACCGCGTTCTTTCGTCATCGGTCCTTCCATGACGAGCCATTGGTTCCCAATCACCTTCCATAGCAATTTTCCTTCACAAATTTGAGCAAACCTCACAATTTGGGGTGAAAATTTTCTCCTCCTTTCTCTCCTCCTCGTCGGAAACAATGAAAGAAAATGGCCATTCCAGCTTCTGCCTCGGCACTGATGACAACCTGGTTAAACTCAGTCCAAGTCCGGCCGGACTCTTGCTGCACCAAAAAGATTCCCTGCCACTTTGGCCCTCAACCTTTCAGCCCAATTTTACCCCTTTTGGCCCCCAAAAGTGTAAAATTTCCCCCAGTTAGACATTTCTAACACCCCATCCCCCGAGGATAAATCCCCAGTTAGTTTTCACTAACGCTCGTCTCCAGACGTTAAATTCCCAGTTAGTTTTCACTAACGCTCGTCTCCAGACGTTAAATTCCCAGTTAGTTTTCACTAACGCTCGTCTCCAGACATTGAATTCCCAGTTAGTTTTCACTAACGCTCGTCTCCAGACGTTAAATTTCCAGTTAGTCTTCACTAACGCTCGTCTCCGCACGTTAAATTCCCGTTAGTTCCTCACTAACGCTCGTCTCCAGACGTTAAATTCCCAGTTAGTCCTCACTAACGCTCGTCTCCAGACGTTAAATTCCCAGTTAGTCCTCACTAACGCTCGTCTCCAGACGTTAAATTCTCAGTTAGTTTTCACTAACGCCCGTCTCCAGACGTTAAATTCAATCCTCAGTTGACGTTTGACATTCAAACGCTCAATCCCGTCTCCGGACATTCCAGCTACAATTCCGTCTCCCGACGTTAAAATTTCTATTGGTTTTCACCAACGTTCACTTCCCCGGCCGCCAGTCGTAAGCCCGATCGTCCCACCTCAGCGGCCATCAAGGTAAGCCCGCACAACAATCCCTCTTCGGCCATCAAGGTAAGCCCGAATGCTCATCCCCAACAGGATTCTAAAGAAGAAACGTCAATCCTTCCGAGTTGTTAATAACGCCAGTTTAACACAACCATTCCCATCATTGCCACCCTATCCCCAGCAGGATAAACCTGGCCGTCATCGTAAGCCCAGCACCCAAGGCACGAACGCCTTCGTCTCAGGATAAACGTATCCTCGTTCACTCCGGTTTGAGGCGCCACACGCCCTCGTATGTTTCAGTAACTCCGGTTTGAGGCGCCACACGCCCTCGTATGATTCAGCAACTCCGGTTTGAGGCGCCACACGCCCTCCTATGTTTTAGCAACTCCGGTTTGAGGCGTCACACGCCCTCGTATGATTCAGCAACTCCGGTTTGAGGCGCCCCACGCCCTCGTATGTTTCAGTAACTCCGGTTTGAGGCGCCACACGCCCTCGTTATGATTCAGCAACTCCGGTTTGAGGCGCCACACGCCCTCGTATGATTCAGTAACTCCGGTTTGAGGTGCCACATGTCCTCGTATGTTTCAGCAACTCCGGTTTGAGGCACCACACGCCCTCGTAAGCTCCAGCTACTCCGGTTAGAGGCGCCACACGCCCTCGAAGGTTTCAGAAATCCCAGGTTCAGACGCCTCACAATAGTCTCCATTCAGGTTCAGATGCCTCCCAACAGTCTCGCTCAGGTCAAGGTCCCCACGCGCGGATCCTTGCACCTACGAACTACGATCGACTTGATTCCCGCTCGGGATACGTAGGAATCCTTTCGCTAAGGGTCCAGCCAGCTGACCGCCCAGGTCTCTTTCAAAGTAAGGCATCCCGATTTGGATCCTTATCTTTTTTCAACGACCCCACTTCCTTCGGAAGAGACGTCGCTGAGGGGCTAACTGTAAGTACCCAAATCCGGATCGTTAAAATCCGTCAGAAGTTAATCGAAATCCGTTAACTGGCCCGCTCCAGGTTAACCGAAACCCGTTAAGCTCCCCGTTGCCATGCCAATGAGACGTCCCGGGACTGCCCCGTGCATCCCGACGTTGAAACATACTTAACACACGTCATCGCACGTAAAAGTACGGCTTTCCCTGAAAAATGCACTTTTCGGCACTTTTCGGGGGCGTTTCGGACATTTTCCAGACTGTTATTTTAAAAACGGACCAAACCGGGATCCGGGCACGAACTCCCGCATAACCTGGTGAGTCATGGGACACTTGGCACGCATGCCACCTCCCTCTAGTCACCTTTCAATCAATTTCAGAGTAAAAAGACTAAAATACCCCTGGTATGCAGTCCAAGTTCGGCCGGACTCCTTTGCAGACTCTCAGAAATTGCCAGCAAGTCCCTCCAACTTCCAAAGTTTCACAAAACCCCCTGGATTTCAAGCTAAGTCCGGCCGAACTCATGCTAAAATTTCACCTATAAATAGAAGGAATTTAGAACAACAAATTTACTCCCCAAAATCACCTCACCCCACGGCCCAAACCAAATCCTCCCTCTCCCGAGCTCCAATTTTGCCTCGATTTGCGTGAAAACTCCGCGTTTCAACCAAACACGAACTAAAACACCTCAAAACACCGTTCCAAACCACTTTCCGTATCCCGTATACACCCCCCGAGCCAAAGGAGTCGACCCTGGCCATAGGTATAACTCCCTCTCTCTAATCTCTCGTTCCGCCTCGGTTTACGTGCCAGTCGCTATAACCATTTCAGACGAACACCGTTGAGTGTAGACGCCTCCGTCTAATGGGGTCCGATACGTTTTAGCCCCTAGATCCTCTTATCTTCCCGTAAGAGAAGTAATCTCGGGTTAAAACGGCGTTCCGACCCCGTTCCGTTTAAATTTATGTCATTTACCAATTCCGGATCGATCGATCCGTCGAACGTTATTTAAATTCCTGTCATTTACCATTCCGAGTCGTTTTGGCTCGTCGATCGTCATTTACAATTCCGAGTCGTTTGGCTCGTCGATCGTCATTTACAACTCCGAGCCGTTTTGGCTCGTCGATCGTACTTTCCAATTTCGGATCGTTTGATTCCGTTGATACCGCATTTAAATACTGTCATTTACAAAGTCCGACCCGTTTGGATCGTGATAGTATTTACTTTTCAAAGTCCGAGTCGCAACCCGATTCGTTGATTGCATATCATTTAATACGCTTTTTCCCGTAAAAATCGTTAACAATGTAATGCCCGATTCAAAATCGGAGTTCGACCTTCGAACTCTCTTTCAAAACGTGCGAAATGACGTTTGGCATCCGAACGTTCATCTTCAAACTTAAAAGCCGAATTTTGACATTGAAAATCATTTAATACGTTTTTTCCCGTAAAAATCGTTAACAATGTAATGCCCAGTTCAAAACCGGAGTTCGACCTTCGAACTCTCTTTCAAAACGTGCGAAATGACGTTTGGCATCCAAACGCTCATCTTCAAACTAAAAGCCGACTTTTGACATTCAAAATCATTTAATACGTGTTTTCCCGTAAAAATCGTTAACAATGACAATCCCGGTTCAAAACCGGAGTTCGACCTTCGAACTCTCTTTCAAAATGCGCCACTTTTCCTAAAACTCCAAAATCGACGTTTGTCATTCAAACGCTCGTCTTTTCAAACAAGATCACCTAATCAACGTTTGACATTCAAACCAAGATTAAAGCTTGTCATTCAAGCTCCCATTTCAAAATGCAAACACACACACACACGCACACGATTTCGAGAAAGATAGAAAGACTCGTCATACGAGGCGTTTCGGGTGATCTCGTAATACTCTTCCCGAAACGTAACATGACCTCCGAACCTAACAATCTTTGGTACTCAAAATAGCTTTTTACTCATTTTTGCTACCAATAAAAATGACCCCCCGTTTTCAAAGCCTTTTCCTAAGTTTTTGCTACCAATAAAAAACGACACCACTTTCACTAAAGCCGTTTCTCAACGTTTGGGCTCAAAATACAAAAATCGCGTGGCGACTCCTCATTCCTTCCCGAAAAGCGAGGTCTCAGACACCAACCCTCCGCGAAAGACAACTGCATTTCGCCTCCGCGCGAAATTCGGGTAATTTCAATATTGCAAATATTAGAAAAGGACATTTCGAAAGTAAAAAAGAAAAATGTGAAGTCTTCCGAGCGTGTCCCGGGCGTGGGGCTAAGTAGGACCACGATTCGGGGCGTGTCAGTTGGTATCAGAGCCTAAGTTATAGATAGTCTAGAGTGACTACGTGACCTAGGAGGGTAGTTATGTATTGAGTGAGTGACGTTAAGTGGTTTATGCAGGTACTCAGTTATTATGGCAGGATCTGAGGATAATCATTTGATATAATTTTGTGTAAGTTATTATTTTTCCTTCTTTAATCTTGTTCATGTTATAATTGTTGAAGTATGCTTGTTGCATGGAACATTGGGTCATTTTCCTTGAGTTTGGAATAGATTGAAATGGTGCTTAGAAGAGGAGGGGTTTTAAGCCAATTTTGTTATACAGTGCTCTTTTGATTTGTAGATTGTATTGGAGAAAATTCCTTTGGTGAAGTACCTGTAGATGTGTAGACTTGTTGCAGCATCCTTAGGTTACTTCTTTGTACATTAATAGCTTCTGGTGGTCTTATTCGCGTTCTTCATGAGAAAGTCATTGGCATTTCAGAAGCATTTGTCCTCTTGGAACTTGATAAATAGCCTTTAATTGTTCTTCTTATTGTGTGCTCTGTGAGGGTAGAGATGGTGGTTTATAATCTAAATAAGCAGAAATGAAGGTTGTACTTGCTATAGAAAGATCAGGTTTAGTAATGAAATGGAGGTCTGCTTGTTGAAAGATTACCGTAATGTGATTCTTTACTAAAGTTAGATAACGGAAGGAATTGGAAAGAATACCTGGAAGGTATCACCTAATAAGAGGAACCAAAGGTATTAAGCATCCATTTTTTTCTGCCATCATAGACAAGAAAGCCGAAAGAGATTTGAAGAGTAGGGATTGCATTTGAGGAAATTAAGAGGAACAAACATGGAAATGTTAAGGTCTTACTCCCGAGTCCCGTCTTAGACTCCTCCCAAAATTTGATGTGCCAACATTGGAGAAATTAATTTCTTGTAATAGGACTTGCTTAAGAAACAGAGATGTCCGTGTTAGCATCCTTACCATTTTGATCCCATCTCAAACACACTGCGAATAAACTTTTAGAGGCTTGGGTTAGTATTCTATTCTCATCCTAGCTTTTCAAAATGATTCAAGCATCCGAGCCGACCACGGGTAATTGTGTGGACTATCATCCGAAACTTAGTATATGCTGTTAACAGACATATTAAGCAACACCCTTTTTATACCAATGATGTTGCTAAGTGGTGATTTTGATCTTTACATTTCCTGTAGACACTAGTTTTATTTATCAGGAATAATTAGTAAGTGCGTTTGTGTGTGTAGACAACATATATAAAAAATATTGAATCTCCTATGTGACTAAAATAGCGGCAATTGGTCCTACTCTTGAACGTATCCTTACAGCACTCAACAGTCATATTTAACTCTGGATAACAAAAGGTGACCCATTTGTATGATGAAGTATTAATCTTATGTGTAGCATGCTGTAGGTTTGGCTGATAAAGTGAGTTCTCTTGAGACATATTTCATATTTGGGCATTATGGCTGATAGGAATTGAGTCTTTGTATAGAATTCAATGTACATCAGGTTTCTTAGTCTTAATTTAGGTTCCAGTTTGGAAAATGATTCTAAGAATATGTTTACGCATTGTCAGCTGTGTGCTAGTGTATGGAAGTTGATGCAAATGAAAAAGTTTCATTCTAGCTTGTCCATAAGTCATTTCAAGAAATGTGAACCTCTTATCTCGTTCTCTATCATCATAAATCATGTCTTCTTCCCTTTCTGAAAGTCATTCTTTCTTGTTGTTTGTTGATTACAATGAATTCTATTTATATTCCAGGGACCACTTTAGCTTGTTAATCATATTTGTAAAATACTTTCATGCGATAGTGATGTATGGATATCATATTACAAAGAATGCCTAATATTTGAACCTTATACATAGCCAGGGTGGCGAATTCATGGCCCATTAGATTTTGATAGTTCTACCATGAACATACTGAAAGTGCCTAGGGGTTATTTCTAGGAGAGGAAATGTAGGTGTTCTATGTATTGATGGGGAATTACCTTAATGTGTCAATCTACACGTGAGGATAGGCCAATTCTTGATTTCTAGTCCCAATGTTCGTATGCCTACTTGCTGTTTCAACCTACTTCTTGTAGTTGAGGGTTCTTAGAGTCTTCAAGCAAAAGATTCTAGCTTATCTTCTGAAAATTTCAGATTATTTATAATTTTTGCTGGAGGTTTCCCCATAGTCCCTTCTCCCAGTCGTGAAGTTTGCTTATAGCAATCAATATCTTAGTCTGAACGAGGTAAAACAACTTTTATGTGGGTGAAAACGTGAGTTTTATGGGAACATAATTATGTTTCCTTGTTTAATTTGTCTTCTATTATGGTAAGAAGATTTTGAGACTTTCATGGAGATTTATAAGTATCTTACTTTTATTAAGAGATTGTAATTATGTAAATATCTTTTATTTATGTACATAGTTTTATATTAGGACTAACCTACTAATATTTGATTTCCTTGTGAGTGTGTTATAAGTTTTCATATAGGAAAAGGAATCTCACAATGGAAGAGGTCGATTGCATGAAGATCTTCTCAATGGTGCATTATAAATACAAGGCATTCAGCACAAAGAGAAGCTACGGTTTTTAGAGAGAAAAACATACATTCTTCATTGTATTCGATTGAGTTGATTTTAGGTTGTGAGCTTACATCCGTAACTCACATCTAGGTTTTCATAAAGTTCTCTTGTTTTACTTCTGATTGAATAAGTCCTACTTGGGAAAGGGGAGTTGTTCATATCATAGAAGGTGATTAGAACTTGTTTAGTATTTTCATATTTTAGTTTTTCACTTATTTGTTTTTGTAAGAAACATAAGTTTTTATAGTGAAAGATTTTTGGGCGTAAGCCTAGTTTGCTGATCACACAGATCAGTAAGCGTATATAACTCTTGAGTTATTGCATTTTATTTACATTTAATTATTTTATTTCGCTGCATTATCTGTGGATGTGTGGACAGTTGTGAGACACATCTGTACTCACATCCTTTGCCTATTGCGTGATCCAAGTTTCCTAGCTACACGAAACTTTCAATTGGTATCAAAGCCAACTCTCGAAATATTACTGAGTGTTGATCCGTAAAGTGTAGTCATTATGGAATGCCAAAATCACCAAAATAGGCCTCCTGTCTTGGATGGCACAAATTATTCTCTTTGGAAGTCTAAGATGCGAAACTACATCAAAAGTATTGATGAAAGAGCTTGGATGTGCATTCTTGTTGCATGGCAACCTCCTACTGTGGAGAAAAAGCCATCTTCTGGTGTTGGTGAGTCCTTCTTTGAAAGAAAACCTGAAGAACAATGGACTCTTGATGAAATACAAGCTGCAAATTACAATTCAAAAGCCATGGGTGCTATTTCCACCATGTTTCGGGAATATGTACAAGCTTATAACAAATGAAAGTATAGCCAAAGCCTGCTTGGGATATTTTGCAAACTCAATGTGAGGGAGCACCAAGTGTGAAGGCTACCAGTGCTTAGAATTTTAATGGATAGGTTTGAGTTACTTCGAATGGAAGAAACCGAGGATATTGTGTCATATGCCGCTAAGATTCATGAGATTTCAAATGAATGCACAAGTCTAGGAGAATCTATCTCCAATGCAAGACTTGTTAGTAAAATACTAAGAACCTTGCCTCGAAAGGTTTAACATAAAAGTAGCTGTGATTGAAGAAACAAAGGACACAAACACCGTAGGTCTTGACACTATCATAGGAATCTTGACCGTGTTTGAGCTTAACCTTGAGGCTCGTAAGAAGAACAAAACACACGCCTTGCCCTTAAAAGTGCCGCCGCTCTACCAAAAGAGCTTGTGGAATTATCCTCCGAAATTGACAAGTCTAATCTTGAAGATGAGGATGTAGCTTTTATTTCAAAGAAATTCAGTTCTATACCGAAAAATAGAAGGATAAGCAAATTCCCCAATAGACCTACTTCCAAGATCAATGAAAAGCCAAAACCTAGCACCGACACTGGATTCAAGAAACCAAGTTTTGAAAATAAATCATCTGAATCATCCAATGTAGGGCATGTCGTGGCTTTGGTCATTATGCCAATGAGTGTGCTAATACTCTTAAAAAGAAGGGAATGAGCTTAACCGCTACCCTTAGTGACAAAGTGAGGATGAGGAAGAAGAAGTGGCTAACATGTCTGCCTTAAATTGCCACTCTGTGTTTAATGCTTTTTCGCAGATATAGAAGAATATACTCTGAAAAACCCTTGGATGTGGGCTCGCTGTGTACACATCCGGTGTCACATCTGGACTGGAGCCGAACCGTTTCTCGTAAAGGAGATTCAGATGATGAAGATGAAGAAAGAGACATTCCCTATGAGGAACTCTTTGCCACATACAAGGAGCCGCATACAGATTGATGAAAAGATTGGACAAAATTGAGGTACTTGTTAAGGTAAACAAATCTCCGATAAATTGGCCGCTTGTGAAGATGAAAAGTCGTACTTTCAAAAGAAAATGATGCTCAAAAGGATACCATTGCAAGACTTGAAGTCCTTGTGACCAAAAGAGAAGTTGACCTTGAAAAATTCAAGAATGAATGTGAAAAAGCCGATAATACTTTTACTAAGTTAAATAAAAGTAAAATGAAAATGGAAGAAGCTTTTTCTATGGGTCAACGTGACAAAATGGGTATAGGTTTTGAAAATAATTTTGTAAAGGAGGGATATGAGGGTTCTACCTCTAAAAATGTGAAAAAACAAGCTTTTTAAAGAAAAAGTCATTCTCGAGTGAGAAGAGACCAAGAAAGAGGCATTACATCTGTCATTACCGCCTAGCTCCCCGGTCACATTAGGCCCTTTCCTTGCTATAGCAAACTTAAGGCCGATAAAAAATCTGGTAACTTCAAACAGCCTCAGATGTGTGAGAAGATGTATGCACATCCTAACACACATCCAAATAATCCGAGACCTCTGCAACCCAAAAAGAAAACTGTTAAACAGTGGGTAGCCAAACCAATTACCACCTGCAATGTTGTCTACTCTTCCCTCAAGAGTACTGTCTCTGGCTCTTGGTATTTTGATAGTGGGTGCTCTAGGCACATGACTGGAAACCAAGCAGTCCTTCTTGACTATGAAATAATAAATGGAGGGAAAGTAAATTTTGGTGGAGGTGCTCAAGGAAAGATTGTTGGGAAAGGAACCCTAGATGTCAAGGGTCTCCCAAAATTGCACAATGTGTACCATGTGGAAGGCTTGAAAGCCAACCTAATAAGCATCAGCCAACTGTGTGATGATGACCTATTTGTGAAGTTTGATAAGCACTTGTGTGAAGTGTTTGATAAGGATAATAAATGTGTGTTTACTGGTCCTAGATCTGCTGATAATTGTTACCAATTTGGTGACAATCTTTCTTGCCTAAGCTCAAAAGCTAATGATGTCAATCTGTGGCACCAAAAATTAGGGCATGCTAGCTGTAGAACTCTGGAAGAACTTCAAAGGTTTGAAGCCATTAAAGACCTCCCTAAACTGAACTTCAAGAACCCTGATGTCTGTGGTTCATGTCAAAAGGGAAAACAAACAAAAGCATCACATAAAAAGGTCCAACAATGCTCCACAACTAGATATTTGGAGATGATTCACACTGATTTAATGGGACCTATTGAAGTAGAAAGCTTTGGTAGGAAAAAGTATGCCTTTGTGTGTGTTGATGATTATTCTAGGTACACTTGGGTAATGTTCTTAAGAGAAAAGTCAGAAACAATTGGAGAATTCAAGAATTGGTACAAAAGAGTTAGAAATCTTTATGGTCTTAAGACTGTGAGGATTAGGTCTGACCATGGCACTGAATATGAGAATCAAATGTTCACCAATTTTTGCAATTCTAAGGGAATCACTCATGAGTTTTCTGCACCAATCACCCCACAGCAAAATGGAATTGCTGAAAGAAAGAATAGAACCTTGCAAGAAATGGCTAGAGTCATGCTAAGTTCAAAGAACTTGTCCAAAAAATTTTGGGCAGAAGCTTTAAACACTGCTTGCCACATTGGCAATAGGGTGTTTCTAAGGATTGGAAGCACTGTCACTCCATATCAAATTCTCCTTGGAAAGAAACCAACTGTAAAATATTTTCATGTGTTTGGTTGTGTTTGTTATATTCTCAATGATAGAGAATACCTGTCCAAGTTTGATTCAAAAAGTGACAAAGCAATTTTCATAGGCTATTCCACAAACAGTAGAGCTTACAGAGTTTTCAATCTCAAAACTAAGACCATTATGGAATCTGCTAATGTTAAATTTGATGACTCACTTGATCTTAACCTCAAGACTGCTGAGGATGATGTTTCAGGTTGCTTGCTGGACTGGAAGGATGAAGAAACAGGTGCTGAAAAAGCAAAAGAAACTTCCAGCGCTGTTAAAAATGATGAACTCCGACAAGGATGTAACCAAGGATGTGGACACATCTCGCTCCACATCTGAACCCACATTCTGCACCCACATCCACTCAAACTCCTGTAACCGAGGACAGCCTTCTCGATTCCGATCAGGATGATGCTCCGTAAGGTAATGTGAATGGGTGTGTGGATAGGTCAAAGGATATCCCTTCCAAAATCCAGAAAAACCACCCCACTTCACAAGTTGTGGGAGATGTGCATGCTCAAGTGAGAACTAGACAAAAGGACAAAGTTGATTATAGAAAGATGGCTGGTTTATGGAGTTGCTCCTCAAAGATACTCTCAGTAAGCTTCGTTGTTTTGTTTCTAAAATTGAACCTAAAATATTACCGAAGCATTGAAAGATGCCGACCGGATTATGGCTATGCAAGATGAATTAATTCAATTTGAAAAGAATGAGGTATGGACTCTTGTTCCTAGACCCTCACATGGTAATGTCATAGGAACCAAATGGATTTTTAAGAACAAAACTGATGAGCAAGGTGTGATAACTAGAAATAAAGCTAGGTTAGTTGCTCAAGGTTATACTCAAATTGAGGGAATTGACTTTGAGGAGACATTTGCTCCTGTTGCAAGAATTGAGTCCATTAGGCTTTTGTTAGCCATTGCTTGTTACCTCAAGATTACTCTTCATCAAATGGATGTCAAGAGTGCCTTTTTAAATGGGATATTAAATGAGGAAGCCTATGTTGAACAACCTAAAGGCTTTGTGGACTCCAAATATCCTAATCATGTGTATAAACTGAAGAAAGCTCAGATGGGCTAAAGCAAGCCCCTAGAGCTTGGTATGGTAGGTTGACTGACCATTTGCTTCAACTAGGATTCAAGAGAGGTGAGGTTGACAAAACCTTGTTTGTTAGAAGAAATAAGAAAGAGATTCTTGTGGCACAAATCTATGTAGATGACATTGTGTTTGGATCAAATTCTGATCCAATGCTAGCTGAATTTGTGGATAGCATGACTTCCACATTTGAGATGAGTATGGTAGGTGAGTTGAACTTTTTCTTAGGCTTACAGATTAAGCAATTCAAAGATGGCATGTTCATTTCACAGTCTAAGTATGTCAAGAATCTTGTGAAAAAGTTTGAGCTTGAACACTCTTCACATCAAAGAACACCAATGGGATCTTCCCAAAAGCTAAGTCATGATTCTGATGGTGAGAGTGTTGATCAAACCCTTTATAGAAGCATGATAGGAAGTTTGCTTTACCTCACTGCAAGTAGACCTGACATTATGTTCAGTGTATGTCTCTGTGCTAGATACCAAGCCAACCCTAAAGTGTCCCATCTTAAAGCATTGAAAAGGATCATTAGGTATGTGAGTGGGACTGTGAACCTAGGTCTGCATTACTCTAAAGAAACAAACACAAATTTGGTTGGATACACTGATTCTGATTGGGCTGGAAACAGTGATGATAGAAAGAGTACCACTGGTGGATGTTTCTACCTAGGTAATAATCTTGTGTCTTGGTATAGTAGGAAGCAAAATTGTGTGTCCTTGTCCACTGCTGAGGCTGAATATGTTGCCCTTGGGAGTTGCTGCACACAATTACTTTGGATGAATCAAATGCTAAAAGATTATGGATTAAATAGCAAAGTTTTGACTGCTTTTTGTGATAACAAAAGTGCCTTGGACATATCTAAAAATCCTGTTCAACATTCTAGAACAAAGCACATTGATATTAGACATCATTTCATTAGAGATCTTGTAGAGCAAAAAACTGTGTGTCTGGAATTTGTTGGGACTGAAAATCAATTGGCTGATATATTTACAAAGGCATTAGATTTGGAGAGATTTTCCTCCTTGAGGAAGTCTCTTGGCTTGTGTGATATCTAAGGTTGTGAGACCAGATGTGTCTCACATCCTCTAACACATCTGTAGTGTAGTTTAACAAAAAAAAAAAAAAAAAAAAAAAAAAAAAAAAAAAAACATAAAAAGAAAAAATCCAAAAATATCATGCATTAGCACGAAATTTCTCGTGGTCACTTGTGAGTCTTCATCTTTGACATTATTTTTGATCACTTAATTGTGAGTATTTCCTGTCCATGTAATCTTTTGATTACTTGGTATAACCTTCCTAGGTATCTCACAGTGGGTGCTAAAAGAAAAAAAATATATATATATGTGAGAAACAGCTGCTTCACCCTTAGTATGAAGCCATACCATTGTGATCAAGTGATTTTCATAAGAAAACTTGAAGTCAAACTTGATAAGATCATTGGGAAAAAGGGCTATCTTTGGGATCAAGTAAAGTGAAAGCTACTCACATTGCAAAAATCCACAACAAAAAATTGGTGGATGCATCCTAGAGGCTGTGCAGATTGGATTATTGCTCATTGACTTTTTGTGATCTAAATGTGTCCCCTTTTGTGACACACATCCTATGCCACATCCATAAGCTGAGAATATTTCCTTCACTTGTGTGTTTGCATCATGCTAGGCATATTGCATTTTAGGACATATAGGAGCTTTGTAAATATGTTAGTTAATTAATTTTCTCTCTTAATTTACTCTTTGATTATATAGGTTTTTAATCTCCAATATCTTTCATGAAAAGAAAATATGTGTATCAATTCTTGTTTGAAAAGGTTGAAAAATTCTTTTGGGATTCTATTTTAAATAAAGATATGCCGAAGCATTTTTGTTTTCATAAAAATCTTACAAAATCTTGATGTATTTTAATCCCTTATTCTCTTGGAAGGTGCTTGTGTGTTGCAACCTCAAAGGTTTTCTAGCCGTTGGAGGACTCTTAAGGATTTTGAGGTATGTTAAACCTCTTTGAAAAGGGATTCCTAATTTTAGTAGGAAAGGGGGAACTGTGAGTATTTAATATACCTCACATCCGTCCCATCCCCCTTAAACCTTCACAAAACCCTTTGTTCTTCCTCCTCTTTGCACTCAATCTCATTCACCTTTGCATTAATTCCCCTTTGCACTGTTCAACCAACCCAAATTCCTCTGTTAAATGGCCGAGCATTCGAACATTCAAGAGAAAGACATTCTTGACGTAGCTCCCATCTCAATAGCTAAAGGCGAGGGTTCTGTTGTGTTAAACCCAGTAATCTCCAAATTTTTGGCTGAATTTTCTTCCCCATCACCCTCGTCTGATCCAACAATGGAAGCTTTTTCTCCAAAATCCCCCACATTGGAACCTGTTGCTGAAAACCCTAAAGCTCCATCCTCTCCGGTGATCCCACCATCGGATGTCGCCATTGCCGTGGAACCTTCTTCAACTAAGAAGAGGAAGTTGACCCAAGTAAAACCCCCAAAGTCTGCTACAACTCCGGTCCCCCAGCGTGCTCTTCGTCGATCTGGTAGGGTTCGCAAGCTGTCAGAGTCTGACAAAGCCAAGAATCGATCAAAACCTGGAGGGATATCTTCAACAGCAATTGTTCTTGAAGAAGAAGAAGAAGATGAGGTAATCATTCCTCTTGTCAGGACTAGGGCTAAATCGTCTATTCCCCCTTCCTCTGTTAGTAGCCCTGTTGTTACTCCTTCTGTGGTTGTTCCCCCGTTGAATCGCTATTCCCGATGTTCCTCCCCATGTTGAACCTTTGATCTCTCTGTTGAGACTGCCCCATGCAGAGTCGGTTGAGCCAATTGCTCCTATTCCTCCCATAATTTCTTCGCATCCCATAATATCCCCTATTGTTTCACCTTCTCGAGGATATTTTGTCTTCTCCTGTTGTTGAGCCCTCTGTGCCCTTGGTGTCTAGTCCTGTTGAGGACCTTATATCCTTCAGCTGATGAAGAGCCCCTAGCTAAAGTTTTAATGGATTTAAAAGGTAAGAAAAGATGGCCGCAATCGACCTTGAGCCTTTTGATGATGAAACCGACTCAAGCTCAGTATGATGATGATACCGCCTCAGATGAGAACTACAAGCTCGGAAGAGAAGAATTGGATCAGGAAAAAGAAGACCAAGAAATTGATTCCACCGATGCCGATGACACCGAAGTAGAACCCATTGTTGTTCCATTCCCTGTGAAGGATGTGTCTAAGGATGTGCCCACATCTAGACGCACATCTACTCGAAAGAAAGCCGAACAGGTATGTCATCTTCTCGTCTCTCTGGTCTCTATCCCCAAACCCTTTTCTAAAAAGTTTCTATCCAAAAAGGCCGCCGATAGGTTTACTCTAATTTCCTCTAAAGCCTTTGTTGTTGAGATGAAAAGGGATAGGAGACTTTTTCTAAACTTGGTATGGACAAGTTTTTTTGAGGAAAGAGGATTATTCTTGACTCAAGTGGACCATCCCCTTCCCTTTTATCCCAAATTGGTTTATGAGTTCTATGCAAACCGCCTAAGGGATTAGATAAAACTTATCCTCATTCTCCCGGTGTTTATGTTAGAGGAATATTTGTTCCTTTTACCCCTTCTATCATTAATGATTTTCTTGGGTTGTATGATCATTTGGATGAGGTGGTTTCTATTGAAGATGATGATCTTGTGTCTCGCTATTACCCATGGCAAGGTAACTTCTTGGCCGAAAGCCTAAAGACTTAGGGAGTGGCTCTTTATCCTCCCTTTACCGTTTTCTCCACACTATCTTAGTTGCCAATCTTTGCCCTCAAATAACAAAACCTCTCGTCACTAGGGTGCAAGCCGATCTTCCGTACGTATTGGGACTTAAGAGGCACATTAATTTTGGAGCATTTATCTTTAGGAAAATTTGTGATTATGGTGAGTCTCCATCCAAGAAGTGGTCATTACCTTACCCTTCCTTGATATCCCAAATTCTCATTGCCAATGGGGTAAAGGCTGAAAAAGGAGAAGAAAGAGTTGATAATTTTGCCTTATTTAAGGAATCCAAAACTCTGTTAGACCCTAAGCAAAGGCATGTTGATCTCCCTGTGGGTACCTCTCCTGAAATTACTATGCCAGATGTGGATACATCTCAACCCACAAATGTAGCTCCATTTGATGTTCGATGAAGGATTTAGATGCCGAGATTGCCAGTGCTGAAGCTCAAGCTCAAGCCTCTACTGCCCATGCCAACAACCTGAAAGCTCTTAAGGCTAATCTTCTCAAATGGCATGCTTCACTTTCTGTTCAAAAAGGGGAGATGATGCTCTGCCGCCGCCGCTTTTGGAGGAGATAAAGTTTGGAACACCGCCGTGTCTCGCTACTAGTTGGAGGGGCTGGGAACTTTAACTTAGGGGGAGAAAAGTTTTTTTTGAATTAATGGTTTTAAAGACAATTTTAATTTTCTGTTTTAGTTTGTTAGTTTTTAAAACAATGGTTTGTAATAGCTTTAATTAGGACATGGCTGAATGGTTTTTGCTTTTGCTTAATGAACTGCTAGTATTCTGTTCTAATTCGTTTTGCGCTTTTTATGTGTGGATGTGTATACACATCCGGACACACATCCATTCAGGGGAGTCATGCTCTTTTTCGTGGTCATAATATTATGTTTGTTATAAATCTTTGGTTTTGACCGAGAAAGTCCAAAATAGGGGGAGATTGAAAACGTGAGTTTTATGGGAACATAATTATGTTTCCTTGTTTAATTTGTCTTCTATTATGGTAAGAAGATTTTGAGACTTTCATGGAGATTTATAAGTATCTTACTTTTATTAAGAGATTGTAATTATGTAAATATCTTTTATTTATGTACATAGTTTTATATTAGGACTAACCTACTAATATTTGATTTCCTTGTGAGTGTGTTATAAGTTTTCATATAGGAAAAGGAATCTCACAATGGAAGAGGTCGATTGCATGAAGATCTTCTCAATGGTGCATTATAAATACAAGGCATTCAAAGACAAAGAGAAGCTACGGTTTTTAGAGAGAAAAACATACATTCTTCATTGTATTCGATTGAGTTGATTTTAGGTTGTGAGCTTACATCCGTAACTCACATCTAGGTTTTCATAAAGTTCTCTTGTTTTACTTCTGATTGAATAAGTCCTACTTGGGAAAGGGGAGTTGTTCATATCATAGAAGGTGATTAGAACTTGTTTAGTATTTTCATATTTTAGTTTTTCACTTATTTGTTTTTGTAAGAAACATAAGTTTTTATAGTGAAAGGTTTTTGGGCGTAAGCCTAGTTTGCTGATCACACAGATCAGTAAGCGTATATAACTCTTGAGTTATTGCATTTTATTTACATTTAATTATTTTATTCCGCTGCATTATCTGTGGATGTGTGGACAGTTGTGAGACACATCTGTACTCACATCCTTTGCCTATTGCGTGATCCAAGTTTCCTAGCTACACGAAACTTTCAGTGGGAATCCGAGATTTAGATGATTTAAGTAGAGAATTATTTGCATTACACATGCTGATGGTTATTGCTTATCCTGATTTGAATGCCAAACTATTATGGAATATAAGTGTGAGTATAGAACCGTTGAGTTAGATTGATGTGTTCCAGATAGGAGACTAAGTATTTTTGAGAGTTTCGCTAAAAGTGGGAATTAGAAGGTACGGCATGAAGGATAAACTCGCTCCAAGGTACGTTGGACCTTTTGAAATTTTGAAAAGAATCAGAAATCTTGCTTACCGTTTAGCGTTGCCTCCTTCTCTTGGTAAGATGCATAGTGTGTTTCATGTCTCCATGCTTCACAAATATTTATATGAACCATCTCGCGTGTTACCAAGAATATCGAAGGATATTGAGCTGGATATGTCTTATGTGGAGTAACCAATTCAAGTGATTGATACCAAGGTTCAAGAGTTGAGAAACAAAAGCATTCCCCTCGTTAGAGTCATATGGAGGAATCATGATGTTGAAGAGTCAACTTGGGAACTTCGGGAAGAAATAGAGCGATAGTATTCGTGGTTATTTGACCTTCTAGGTAAGTAATTTTAAAATTCGGGACTAATTTTCTTTAAGGGAGAGTGATTGTCACGACCCTAAAACTAGGCATTAATTTGACCATGTTTGAGCACATATATATGGCGTTGCATCTCATTTCATGCTTCGCATTTTATTTGTAAGGATTATGTATTAGTTTAATAGTTTAATAACTTATTTGATATTTTAAGTATGTTAATAAATAAATTTTAATTATTTAATGACTAATTAGAACTATTAGGAGTTATGTAGTTGAAATGGTAGTTGTTGAAATTTAATTAAAATTCTATAAAATATGTTGAGGTGCTTAAGTGTAAACGTTAGAACTTAAGTCATTTAATTTCATCAATTAAAGTCTTGGAGGAGCCTAGGTGTTAATTGAGTCAATGTATATCCATGTTTATGTTTAATAGAGAAGCTACATAATCAATAATCAAAACACCAGCCAGCCTGAGTTTTCTTTTCCTCCGTTCCATTCAAAAGCTTCAACCTAGGTTTTCATTCAAAAATTCATCCTAAATTCGATTCTTGTCCGTTCTTCGATCCGACTACGTCTAAATGTTAAGGAAGCGGAGTGGATCATTTCTATCCAGTTAAAGTTTTCACACTTTCGTATTATTTTGGAGGTAAGTTATTATTTCTCTTCTTTTAATCTTGCTTATTTGATGTTTTATGTTGAAAGGGTTGAAGTATAAATGTTGCATGTGGTATTTAGACATTTTTCTTTGAGTATGGAATTGATGGAAATGGTTTTTATGAGTTGAAATGGAGTTTGGGGCATGTGTTATTTTTACACATAATTTTTATTATTTCGCTAGCCTAATTAAGGATATTAAATTGCTTTCTTAATTGTCTATTTCGGAATACAAATATTGCTACCTTGGCAGTCAATGGAGCCCCTAAATATTTTCCTTGGGATTTGAAAGTCTGATGTAAAGAAGGATACTTTCGAAGTGGGGTAAACAAGGGAAAAGACATAAATGGAGAGGTGCCTGATTATTGAGTTCGTGTAGCCCAGTAATTACATAAACATGAATGTGGATTTTCAAATTCTATAGGAGATGAGAAAGTTACTGCAACTACAATAGCTTGTCCTTTCTCATATATGTGATCTGTTGCATGCATTAACATTCATCTTTCATTCTTAATAGTTAATTGTATCATCCGATTCTGTTCAAAATTATCTAAAGTATTAGTGACAACTATCAGTACAAGAATCCTGTAAGAACCCAAAAATTTTTGGACTTTTAAATTAATTAATTAGGAAAAAATTAATTAATGAAATTAATTTTATTAATTAACTTCTAATAAATGGACTATTAAAAGTTAAATGGAATGGGTTAAAGCAAGTGGGCTAGGTTTTGGGCCTGAGCAAAAAGAAAGCCCAAGGAGGTTAATACCTACATTTAAATACCAAACCTTCCTAAAAATTTCTCATAATTTTCAGCAATTACCAAAGCAAAAGAGAAAAAAAAAAAAAAAAAATTAAAAACCCTAGCTAGGGCGGCGGCCGGAAACTGCTAGGGGAGGAGAAGCAGCCGTGGTTGGTTCTTTGGACAATCTTTCTTCACCAAAATTAAGGTAATGTCAAACCCTAACTTCCCTCTTTCGTTTCATTCAATTCGGAGCATTAGGGAATTAGTTATGATTTTTAGAAGAATTAAAAAGTTTATTGTTCTTGGATGATTGTTGTAATCTTTTAAATGTGATATTTTGAGGATTAATGAATTGATAGATGATTATAGTGATGGGAAAAATCTAGGTTTAATGTTTGAAAATATAACCTAATGTTGAATCTTAATGCTTGGATAGTAAGACAATGAAAATTCAAAGTATTAAGTATAAAAACCCTAATTATGTTCTTGAGATGAATTAAAACTATTATGTTAATTATTCTTGGATGAAAAGGAGGAACAAAAAATGATGTTCAAGGCACATAGGGGTTCGGCCGAATGGCCTTAGGGTTATGGAATTATATTTTGTTAAATCCATTAAGCTTTTGGATTAGTTTAAATGATTTCAGTTAAGTTTCCAACTGAAAAAGGACTAAACTGAATAGTTATAAGCTGAAACCGTTAAAAGTCTAACTGTAAAGTCAGGAATTTGATGGAAAACTTAACGGAAGGATTAATTTTGAACATACCAAAAGTGTCGAGTTGGGCCAAGCAAGTAAAGCCCAATCACAGATAGCATTGGCTCCCACATTCTCAATGAGACTGATCCAATCAGAACAAGGCCCAAGGCCCATCTCAAATATCAGTCGACTAAGTCCATGGTCCGACCTACCATGTCCCGACTTAACTTAGTCCAACCTCATGATCCATATTATAATTCGGGTACGAACCATGCTCTACCCGCCAGTCAGGTCGATCATTCCACAAATGGCGACCTCGACCTAAATAGCAAACGTCGAGCTAACTGAGATAGACGCACGTGGGTCAAGTCTTACCATAACTGTTTCCCTACAAATCAGGGACCATTACAGGACACGTTCACACCACATGTAACTGTTCCTACAATCTCGGAGCTCATGTAGCCATGTCATTAAATCACCTACATCAACTATAAATACCTCATCACTACCAACGGTGCAAAGGTAACTGCCATTTTGCTATTGGAATTCATTTATTCAATACATTTTGAGCTTTATACAACGGTGTTCTTACTCTCACGCCCGAGGGTCTTCGCCGGAGACACATCCGGCTAGTCGTGGGTTCTGATTTCAGGTCAAGGAGTCAGGTGATTCGTCCTGCCACGTGGAGGAAGATTGATAAGCACCATTCTTGCAGCATCAGTTTGGTTCCATTGTCGGGAATCGTGCTTAAAGCTTGACCTCGAAACTCTTCTCAACCTACAACCATGGTAACCCCGGACGGGCATGTGGAAGATGCTTCTGAAGAATTCATTGAAGTGAACAACAACACCAACACAAACGCAGGAAATCTCAATGTCAATGCTGAAAACATGGACTTGCCTCCTCCCCCACCCAGTCGTCCTCATGGTAGAGCCACTCGCTCTACCAGTGTTGTTGATGGCAGAGGATTTCCTGACACAAGGAGAGGGAAAAGGCATATGGAAGGAGAAGGAGTCCCACCTCCTCCTAAGCGTCCAGCTGGACAGGTAAACATGGGAAACAGGGCAGGTCCCTCAATTAATCCCATGAGCAAGAAGGAAATGATGCTAGAACGAGCTCAAATCTTGGCTGACTTGATAGCCATGGAGGAAGCAGAGCAGGTCGACATACGATCAGAAAGAGTGGCTCCCACTCAGGTCTCTGATAGACATCAGGCCAGGAGTGCTAGGCCAAATGAGGGTGTGGGACAGAATGGCGAGGACAGGATAGTTCAGCGAGCTCCCACTATTGTTCATGTGCCATGTAACGACCTAAGGGCTAGCCTCACCAGAAACAGGGAGCAGGAGGCTCATTCTGATTTGAGGACGCAATTAACCGCCAACAGAAACAGACGCATTTCTCCAGCACGGACACAGAGATCAGGGTCTCATAGAGACAGGAATGGGCGCAGGTCGCCTATAAGAGAGGAGAGGCGCAGGTCGCCACTCGGGGATAATAGGCGCAGGTCGCCATCCGTGGTCTTGATAGGCGCAGTCGCCACAAAGAAATGACGAGCACGAGATCTCCAGTTCGATCAGAGAGGGCTCATTCTCACAGAGACAGGAGGAGTAGGCAGGTAACTCCCCCCAGAAGTGAAGGTCAGAAGTCAAATGCTGTTCCCCCTCCAGGAGATGAAAGACCCGACGCCCGGGAATGGTTGTTGATGAAAAGGAAATTTGAACAATGGGAGGAAGAGAAGAAAAAGGAGACTGGAAAGGTTGAACGAGTTGATTTTGCTCTTCGACCTCTATCCAAGGAGATGAGAGACAGCCGACCTCCTCCAAGTTTCAGACTTCCCCTATTGGAAAAGTACTCTGGAGCCACCAATGCAAGAAGTCACATAGCACACCTGGAAGCCACGATGTGCTTTGTCGCCAATGAAGACGACAATATGTGCAAAGCCTTAATAAGTACCCTCACAGGAGCAGCCTTGACGTGGTTTAATGGGTTGGCAGCTGGCAGCATTACCACCTGGACCTGTTTAAGAACGAAATTCCTAGATCGCTTCTCGACAGCTGGAGCTCGGAAAGTGACAGTGACTGATCTAAACAACTTGGTACAGGCCAAAAATGAAAGCTCCATGAGCTACTTCACCAAGTTTAAAGAAATGGTGGACAAGATTGAAGAGGATCTCACCGACAGAGAGGTGATCAATTGCTTCCGGAGTGGTATTTCCTCGGAAGACATGGATTATGAGCTCACAGTTCGTACAGTCACAACTCGACAGGAGTTGTTCGAAAAGGTGTATAACATTGCTCTGGCCGAGGAAAGGAAAGAGAAGAAGAATGGTAAGAGCCCAAAGGTTGAGGTCGCCGATGATAAGAAAGACCCCAACAAGAATGGAGGAAATAATAAAAATGGGAAGAACAGGACTAGGGCAACAGAGAAGGTGCCCGAGGCTTTCACTCCCCTTACGGTGAGTCGAACAGAAATTATGAATGCCGTCGAGCTGGCTCCTCCTGTCCCTATGAACCCAGGCAACAAGTTTAGGAGAGACAACAGCAAGTATTGTGATTACCACAAGGACACGGGTCATCTAACAGAAGAATGTTTGGGTTTGAAGCGTATTATCCAAAGAATGGTCGACCTGGGGAGGCTCGACGCTTATGTGAAAAGGCCTCAAGCCGGTGGGGGCGAGCAGCCAGCAGGTGGACAGCAAGTACCGAGGCAACCTAGATTGAACCTGGGGGTCATTACTGAACAAGCAAGCAACACAGCCATCAAACACAAGATCTTTCAGCTCAACAAAGCCCCACATGTACCTCCAAGGAGAGATGTAAGAGATGAAGTGATCAGTTTCTACCCTCATGAATTGGCAACTAATATGGCGGCTAGGGAGCAAGTTCTCGTCATCCCAGGTCTCATAGGCGGATGTACGACAAGCAGACTCTTAGTCGACACGGGGGCCTGCAAGGATATCTTGTTCTACAAGACTTTCAAAGAGATGGGTCTTAATGACGAGCAGTTGGAAAGATATGATGGTAGGTTGGAGGGCTTCACCAACCATCGAGTTGATGCTAAAGGCCAGATAGAGCTCGACGTCGACCTAGGCCATCACCCCCAAAGGATTGTGTCAAAGGTACAATTTATCGTGATTGATGTAAATAGTGACTACGCTGCCATACTTGGTATTCCTGGACAGGTCGCTCTTGGAATGGTGGCATCGATCCCTCATCAACGAGTCAAGTTCCCCACACCTGCTGGAGTAGGCTGCGTACAAGGCACAGCTCGAGCCTACTTAGACCATGTTCTTCGGGAAAGAAAGAAGAGAGAGCTTGAGATCGAGACGGCAGATGGTTATTTAAAGCTGTCTCAATCAGTCACCAAAACTACTCATTTGTCTACAATCACCAATGTGGAAGAGTCGACCTATCGCTCAAATGACGAGGTCATGCTTGAGTCGACACGTCACTCTAACACCACAGAGGTCGATCCAGATGTAGTTATGGTCGACCAAGTCCTCATAGGCAACCTATGCCTCCAGCTCGACAATAACTCGGGGGCCACCACCACCACCAGCGAGGTTGCAGACAAGTTGGATGACATGATAGCTGAGGAAGCTCCACATTTGGGAGCTGAGGAAAGGCAAAGGGTCAGAGAGATAATAATTGAGACTCTACAATTCAGGGATGGACCAGAGCTAGAAGGCGTGTGGACGAACTAGAGTCGGTAATTACCAACCTTTCCTACCCAGACCAAAAAATTCGATTGGAAACGGCTATCGGTTGAGGAGCGAGCGAAATCATCGAGCTACTCAAGGAGAGTAATGATGTCTTCGCATGGAGGGTAGAGGACATGAGGGAATCAAGGAAGAGGTCGCCGTTCACGAGACTTGAAGTTAACCCGAGCCATAAAGCCTAGACCCCAAAAGTTGAGAAGTTTTGCTCGTGACAAGGAAGAGGCTATTAAAACTGAGGTACAAAAACTTTTAAGTGCAGGGATAATCAAGGAGGCCACTCATACAACGTGGTTGGCCAACGTGGTCATGGTGAAGAAATCAAATGGCAAATGGAGGATGTGCATCGACTTCACCACTCTAAACCTTGCTTGCCCAAAGGATAGCTATCCTCTTCCTAGATTTGACAAGCTTGTTGATTCCATTGCTGGCCACTCTACTCTCAGTTTCCTGGATGCTTACTCGGGGTACCACCAGATAAAGATGCACGAGGATGACATTGTGAAAATGGCCTTTCAAGCAGCTGGAGGCATCTACTGCTATAACATGATGCCCTTTGGATTGAAGAATGCAGGGGCGACTTATCAAAGAATGGTGAACAAAGTCTTTGCTTCTCAAATTGGCCGAAACATGGAGGCTTACGTCGACAATATGGTCATCAAAACAAAGACTGGACGTCACGTGGTCGACCTAAAGGAAACGTTCGCCAATTTAAGAGCAAACGACATGAAGCTCAACCCTAGCAAGTGTGTCTTTGGAGTTGCAGCTGGAAAGTTCCTTGGATTCATGGTGTCCCAGAGAGGTATAGAGGCTAACCCGGAAAAGATCAAGGCTCTAGTCGAGATGAAGGAGCCTACGAGTATAAAAGAAATGCAGCGACTCAATGGCAGGGTGGCTGCCCTAGGTCGCTTTATATCCAAGTCGGCTGAAAGGTCTCTCCCCTTCTTCAAATCATTAAGGGGGACGAAAAACTTTGAGTGGACGGCCGAATGTCATTCGTCGTTCCAACAACTCAAAGAATACCTTGCTACTCCTCCACTCCTGAGCAGCCCGACCACTGGTGAGACCTTGTTCGTATATTTGTCTGTAGGAGACAAGTCGGTTGCAGCAGTCTTGATCAGAGAAGAGGAAGGGCTTCAAAAACCAGTATACTACATCAGCAAGGCCTTATCAGATGTGGAGAGCAGATATTATAATGCTGAGAAGGTCGCTTATGCTCTAGTCGTGGCTTCAAGGAAGCTGCGAGCTTATTTCTTGGCTCACCCAATTGTGGTTCTTACTAATGCGCCTTTAAGAAAGATATTGCACAAGCCGGAGAGTTCAGGTCGGCTTGCTCAATTGGTCAATTGCCCTTGCGAATTTGACATCGAGTATCGACCTCGAAAGGCTGAAGGCTCAAGCTCTAGCGAGACTTCTTGAGTCGAGCTTACGTTCACCAAAGAAGACAACGAGCGGCGAGCTCCAAAGGAAAAGGCTAAAGGGAAGGAGCCGAGTCCCGTGTCGCCGTCGATCTGCAGACGATTGTTGGAAGGTCTATTCGGACGGATCGGCGACCAAAAATAGCGGTGGAGGCTGGGATAGTGCTAATTGAACCGAGAATGCAGGACGGTGTACGAGGAATCACTAAGGTTCAAGTTTGATGCTTCCAACAACCAGGCTGAATATGAAGCCTTGATAGCAGCCATTGAGTACGCCAAGTGTTTTGGAGCAACTAAGATCATGGCCTATTGTGATTCACAACTGATAGTTAACCAAGTCAGAGGCGAGTACGAGGTACTTAGCTCCACGTTGATTAAATACTGCGACACTGGTGAAGGAGGCGATAAAGGATTTGGAATTCTGGGAGATTCAAAGGATTGGAAGGGAGGACAACGAGCTAGCCGACCTCCTCTCGAAATTAGCTATCTCAGATGAGCCACATGATGAGCCCATCTCTTTTCTTGAAAATCCAGCTTATGAGAGAGTAAAAATTCAATGCGTAGAGGACGCCTCAAGAAATTGGGCTTATGAGAAGTGTTGGATCGAGGAACTGAAGGCGTACATAGAAAGTGGCGAGAGCCGGATGACGAGAAGAAGGCTCGAGCTATCAAAAAGAAAGCTCCAAGGTATGTCATTCAAGGAGGCGATACATTCGGAAGATCCTACACCCGACCGTTGCTAAAATGCATCCACCCTCAAGAAGTCGCCCTATTGATACATGAAGTACACGGTGGGATTTGTGGTGGACACCGGGGCCGGGACTCTTGGCGACAAGTTAATCACTTTGGGGTACTACGGCCGCACATGAGAGCGATACTCATAACCGTTCAACAATGTGATCAGTGCCAAAGGTTTGCCAACTTACCTCACATGCCTACAACCGAGCAGACTCCAGTAATTGCAGCTTGGCCATTCGACATGTGGGGTGTCGACTTGATTGGACCCTTCCCTCCCGCCCGGGGAAACTGCAAGTATGTGATCGTTGCCATAGACTACTTCACCAAATGGGTTGAGGCCAAACCATTAGCTCGCATCACAGAGGAGAACGCTATCAACTTCATTCACGATTTCATTTGGTGTCGATTTGGTTTTCCTCGAGCTATAGTATCTGACAACGGATTGCAGTTCTCCAGAGCCTTCGAAGCAGAGATGAATCGAGTAGGCATCAAGCATTGGCAATCTTCTGTCGCCTATCCTCAAGGAAATGGGCAAGCTGAGGCAGCAAATAAACTTGTTCTATCTTCGCTCAAGACAGGACTCGTAGGTCGACGTAACAATTGGTTGGACGAACTCCCCCTTGCTCTTTGGGCAGTTCGTACAACCACTCGGGGGCCTACGGGGGAAACCCCTTTTGCTCTCACATATGGGTCAGAGGCCATGGCACCTGCTGAGCTCAGATTCCCCACTGCTAGAGTGACTTTCTTCAATCAAGAGCAAAATGATACCAACAGATTGATCGACCTGGATCTGATCGACGAGAAGCGAGAAACAGCCTACCTCCGAATGGTCAACTACAAGCAGCGAACTAAAAGCTACCACGACAAGAAGGTCAAGGCAAGGTCATTCCAAGTTGGAGATTATGTGTTGAGAAAGATCGAGGCAACGGGGAGAAGAACCCAGCAGAACAAGTTATCTCCTAACTGGGAAGGCCCCTTCATAGTTACTCGAGTTGTCAAAGAGGGGACTTACATGATTGCTCATCCTAATGGTGAAGAGTTGAAACATCCTTGGCACGCCACTCACCTCATCAAATACTACTTCTAGTTTTCAGTTCCCAATTTCAAGCTTGTGTTAATTCTAGTTTTAAATTGATGTAAGCATCTTCCCTACTTCAATGAAAAGCGCAGTTCATTCAATCAAACATAGTGTTACACTAACCCCAACAAGCTCGACTCTTAGTCAGCTTCGTTTTAACAAGCTCGATTCTTAATCAGCTTTGATCATTTAACAAGTCCGACTCTTAGTCGACTTCATTCTAACAAACTCGACTCTTAGTCAGTTTGTTCTAATTAGCTCGATTCTTAATCAGCTTTGTTCATTTAACAAGTCCGACTCTTAGTCGACTTCGTTCTAACAAACTCGACTCTTAGTCAGTTTGTTCTAATTAGCTCGATTCTTAATCAGCTTTGTTCATTTAACAAGTCCGACTCTTAGTCGACTTCGTTCTAACAAACTCGACTCTTAGTCAGTTTGTTCTAATTAGCTCGATTCTTAATCAGCTTTGTTTATTTAACAAGTCCGATTCCTAATCGACTTCGTCCTAATTAGCTCGACCCTTAGTCAGCTTCAATAGTTTGAACAGATTAGATTTATAGTCAATCTCGTTCACAAAAATTAACCAAGTCTGAGGTCGACCAAGGCATCATAAAGTCAGGACGACCTTAAACTTAAGATGACTCATTTGCCCTACCACATCTAGCTCGACACTTACATCAAAGGCATACAACATGCAATAAAGAAAGTTAGCTATGATAGAAGTAAGTCTCCCAAAGTGGGCCAAGACTTGGGTAAAGTTAACTTACAAAAATATCTTGCCTCCCAAAAAATAGGGCCAAGGCATCCAAGATACTCTAAGCAGTTATCAAGCAAAAAAGCAAAAAATTGTTTGGAACTTGTTCATTATACTACCATTACATATGAAGTTTAATTTTCGGGATCACCTTCAACTTGACCACTGGTAGCTGCCTGATCATCTACCCTTCCTTCCTGCTGCTGGAGGTCAATTGGCTTACCAGATTCTGAAAATCCATGCCTAGGAGTATCGCCATCAAAGGCCGGAGAATCAGGCTCCTCGAGATCAGCCAAGATAGTGTTGAAGTTAACCTTTTCAATAGCAGGTGGGTCCCAAGGTGCTGCCTCCGCCGCTTCATCATCCTTCTTTATGAGCTCCAGGTCATTATCGTTGAATGGCACCAGGGAGTGGCCTTGTCGGGCTGCTGTGTTATATTGATCTTCAGAGGCCCATGTGGCTAACTGCTCCACAGATATATTGACAGAGGGATCCACTATGATTCGCCGAGCCATATGTCTCAGGCCCACCTCGTAGAACCCCCTGGCTTCTTCAGTGATATATTGGTTGAGCTCGTCACTGTCCTTATAAGCCTTGACAGCCTCTTCTTTGGCAGTTTTCACAGCATTGGCCAGATCCAGCTCCCATTGTTGTCGAGCAACATTTAGCTCCTCTTGTTTCTTTGCCAGGGTGACTGGGACCTCCTCCAATTTGCTTGGCCATCTCAAAATCAGCTGCCATCTTCTTATTCTCCTCCTTGAAACGGGCGAGTTCACCATTGACCTCCCTTAAATTCTTCAAGGCATCCTCCTTCAGCTTGATCTCGTTATCCTTCACCATTTTCAAGGCTTCATAAGAATTGTCCAAATCAGAGTGCTCCTCCTTTGCCTTCTCAAGCTCGGCCTGCAGTTTTTTCTTATCCTCCTTCAACTCCACCACCTTGGCTACCTCCTCCTCAAGCTTCAACAGCTCCTCATTATTTTTAGCCAACATGGACTTGGCTAGCTTCTCCTGCTCCTCAGCGGCCTTCCAATAAGTAGTGGCCAGGTCGATCATGGCAAGAGACTGCATTGTCGAATAAAGAAAAGATGTTAGATCAAGCTTAAGTAAGAGACTGGGAAAGGAAGGATAAGAAGGATAAATGCAACCATTCCAAGAGTTAGAAGAATTACCTCAGAGGAAGCTAGCCCGACCCTAGCTCGGCAAGCCTCAGTAGTTAAGGGTCTATTGGTATATCTCTTGATCAAGTCTTGATCAGCCGCCCTCCTGACAACTACTTGGCCATACTCCAAGTCGGGATATTCCCTGGCCAAGCAGTTAATCTTGGTCAGAGGGGCGACCTCACTCAGCTCGTCAACTCGAGCCTGGACCATCTCAGCGTAGGAAACTCTGACAGAAGAAGCTTGAGGACCCCCAGTCTCAATCTCCACAGGTTCTCCGGCATCCATTTGATTAGAGGTCGAGCTCGCTATTGAGGGTCCAATCTTTATTACCTTGCTTATAGGAGCAGCATCATCTTCATCCTCCTCATCATCCAAAGCAATGACGTGTGACTTTCTCTTGGAGGCAGCTTTGGTTTTGGTTTTGGTTTTGGTTTTTGACTTTGCTTGGGCTCGAGTCCTGGTGCGGCCGACCTCCTCCTCAGGCTCCACATTTGGCTCAACCCCATCCATGTCAGCAACGTGGACCTCTTCAGAACCTTGGGCATTATTACCCTCAACATTTTCCCCCACTGGGTCTTCATTCAGTTCTTCCAAATTATCCTCTATAGGGATAGCAGCATCAGGGTTCACATCAACTGTCTTCAGAATCTCGTGACGAAGAACACCCTCTCTCTCTCGATGATCTTTGGCATTGGCTGCCCCGCAGCTTCTCTTGCTCTTCCTAATGTCAACAGTTCGACCCATGTTTGCTTCTTGCTCGGGAGTTAAAACTGCACCAAAGTAGAAACAATAAAAGATTAGGTCGACATAAGTAATTTCTACATACGAGCAAATGGTTCTATGTACGAATTAAACATATGCGAGCTAATTGTTCTACATACGAGCAAATTGTTCTATGTACGAATTCGATCTACGAGTAAGAAAGCAGCGAGTTAAAATATGTGCTAACTAACGAGTTCAACATACGAGCAGTTAATCTAAGTATGAGCCAGACATCTACTTATCAACAAATACGGGAAGAGTCAAGGGACAGTGAATTTTCGAGTACTTACTCCCAAAGTGCTCTACTCGATCCTTACAGTAATCCGCAGTTTTCTTACAATGGTGGCACTCCTTCCTGAATCTAAATCGAGCTCCCTCATGGGTGACCCAATCTGGGTATCTTTGGCATCTTACCACTGGAACCATGGGTACAACATCTCCATCACCGACCATCAATCGGCAAATTTCGGATAAAATTGTTCTTATTGGTTCCCAGGGCATTCCAACTGATAGCCCCCTTTTTGGTGAACTCCATCAACTTCTTGCGCAAATCGTTGTGCCAATATGGCGCCCAGTAGTCCTCTTCACTTACACCTTTCGTGTCAGCACTGGGCAAGGGAAATTCCCATCCTCTTCTACTTTCAACCAGCACCACGTAGGAGTTCCACCCACTGGCCTTTCCAAGGAGATTGGCAAACAGTTTGGGAGCCTCTGTCTTGGAGGGAGTACTTATCCCACTATCTTTATCAAACTTAATATTAAAAAACTCCTTGAACACCTTCATACAAGGCTCGTATCCTAAGAACCTACAAACCATGATGAAGCACACCAGTACCCTGCAGGTGTTGGCTCCTAGTTGAAGTGGCAAGGCATCTGTACATTCTAGAAACTCATTTATGAATGGGTCCAATGGCAACCTCAAACCAGCTTCAAACTGACCATAATAGAAGGCCACTCTGGTGGTATCCTCCTCGTAGGTATCCCCAAATTGATCGAAGAAATCATTTCTGCTATACAAGGTGACATCAAACTCCTTCTTATCAACTTCACAAAAGCCATGTATCATACTCAAACGAGACGGAACGTTTTGCTTCCCCCTAAATGGCCTTGGAGGGACATAACCCCTTTCATTTTTTCCCGATGCCACAGTGGTCTCAAAAGCATCCACGATACGTGGGCTTGACGAGGTCGAGGCATGAGCTTCACCTTGAGTCTCCATATCTGTACAAGAAGAAGGGGAAACAGGGGAATCAGTTCTACATGAAGCTTCAGGAGTCCTAGCAGACACACTAAGGGGCGACCTAGATTCCCCCGGAAATCCAATTCTGTTCCTAAGGAAGGAAGGTTTAGTGGGACCCTGAATGTAAAATGTAGCAATATGGTCAAGAAGTTCATGAAAGAGGTGGAATGACTCAACTCTTAGGTCGTTCGTTCCTAGGATACCTAAGCAATCTCCCACAGGCAAAGTCAGTTCAGTAAAATGCAAACCCCATCGGGTCAAAATTGAAGTACACTCTTCCGTCGTCATCTCCCTCCACTCTCCGTTCAAGTGTTTATAAACCCTACGGTTGACTTTACAGTACCCATACCAAGCTCCGGGTTCAGTACTAAAGGTCTTAGCCATGGCGAAATTGAAGAAATTATGGAAATAAAACCCTAGTTTTGAGAGACAAGAGGAGTACCTTAAATTAGCTCGTTCGAAGAGGGGTTTACAGACGGAGATGAAAGCTTTGATTTATCCGATTGCCTTTTTCGCTATTCACGCCGGAATTCAAGGAATCAGAGATGGCGAAAGTTGTAAATGGGGAAGGACTCTCGAATTTATAGCTTCCTGAATTGGAAAGGGCAAAGGGAAATTCGAATTTAATTTTCCTAATTAATGGCGGAAACAGTTTCCTAGGCGGACTCTCAAACGTCAAAAATATAATCATTATGGCAAAAACGGCGCTCGTTCCGATCTAACCGTTCATCGCCAACGTCCAGGATTATGCCACGTCATTGTGGTCGACCTACTTCAAAAAATTGGTAGCGACCTGCGGGTAAAATAATTCACATCAAAAATCTTCTTAACTTCCAAGTCGACAAAGTCCACTCGAAAGTTGGGGGCCACTGAACATACCAAAAGTGTCGAGTTGGGCCAAGCAAGTAAAGCCCAATCACAGATAGCATTGGCTCCCACATTCTCAATGAGACTGATCCAATCAGAACAAGGCCCAAGGCCCATCTCAAATATCAGTCGACTAAGTCCATGGTCCGACCTACCAGGTCCCGACTTAACTTAGTCCGACCTCATGATCCGTATTATAATTCGGGTACGAACCATGCTCTACCCGCCAGTCAGGTCGATCATTCCACAAATGGCGACCTCGACCTAAATAGCAAACGTCGAGCTAACTAAGATAGACGCACGTGGGTCAAGTCTTACCATAACTGCTTCCCTACAAATCAGGGACCATTACAGGACACGTTCACACCACATGTAACTGTTCCTACAATCTCGGAGCTCATGTAGCCATGTCATTAAATCACCTACATCAACTATAAATACCTCATCACTACCAACGGTGCAAAGGTAACTGCCATTTTGCTATTGGAATTCATTTATTCAATACATTTTGAGCTTTATACAACGGTGTTCTTACTCTCACGCCCGAGGGTCTTCGCCGGAGACACATCCGGCTAGTCGTGGGTTCTGATTTCAGGTCAAGGAGTCAGGTGATTCGTCCTGCCACGTGGAGGAAGATTGATAAGCACCATTCCTGCAGCATCAAATTTGTAAAGCTTAAAACTGCAGAAGGACCATTCTGTCATTAATTGAAAGTCAAGGGACTAATTGGTAATTATCTAAAAGTTGAAGGACTAAATTGCAACTATTTAAAAGTTGAGGGACTAGTTTGCAAATATTTAAAAGTTGATGGACTAGTTTGCAAATATTTAAAAGTTCAGGGACTAAATTGCAAATATTTAAAAATTGAGGGACTAATTTGCAAATATCTAAAAGTTGAGGGACTAAATTGCAAATATTCAAAAGTTGGAGGACTATTTTGCAAATACCTAAAAGATGGGGGACCTTTAAGTAATTAATCAAAAGTAGAAGGACTTAAGTGAAAATCCTAAAAGAGGAAAGTTACCTTAAAGTCAAGAATTATGAAAAAGATGGAAAAAAGAACAATCCTATATAAAAATCAAACCATAACTAGGGAATTACAAAGCCAAGAATAAGGAAATTCTCAAATAAGGAAAGTTTCCAAAAATAGAAACTTTTCAAAATTAGAAGATTACTAAACAAAGAAAGGGAAGAAGTTAAATTATA
The DNA here is from genome assembly GCA_022495995.1 of Adenophora triphylla var. japonica. Taxonomy (NCBI): domain Eukaryota; kingdom Viridiplantae; phylum Streptophyta; class Magnoliopsida; order Asterales; family Campanulaceae; genus Adenophora; species Adenophora triphylla. The sequence goes on from JAFEMH010003583.1 coordinate 50,415, forward strand.
ACGCTTAAGGTTTAACTATGTAGAAATAGTTAACGACAATGCGAGATACTAAGTTACTCTTACGTGGTTGTAGATACGCACGGGAAGAGCGGTTCAAGAAGCTAGCTAGACCAAGGTAAGGGATTACGTTCCTTTACTGTATTTGAATTCTTTTCCATTGGAAATTCTATACCTTCTTGACATAATTGAACTATCAAATGGCATGATAGTTATTTGTGAATAATCTGCGTATATTTGAACGTCACTTGGAAATATCTATATTTTGTGATAATGTTGTTGTTCATAGAATATCTGAAGTTTGAAACTTGTCATATGCATACCTGTACCTCTGTATGCTTCCTCGTTCTAGCATGTTTGTGGAACCACTTAGTTGCTTAGAATGGACATGCCCAGTTAGAAAAGGCATTGTCAGAACTTGTCTAAGGACTTGTTCTTATTAGGGATTGCATGAGTGATCACATGCCTTCTCTCAGGAATTGTCTGATTACAACGGCAATTCTAGACCCCGAGCATATATGTGTGACAGTACCGTATATGTTTCGAACCACACTAATGGCTTGATGAAGCTAGGTGTATTATTTGTACCTTTGGCATTGAGGTTATAATGTACGTTGGAATTGACGGAAATTGTATGAATCCCTTTGAATCGTAGTGCCATATTTCCTTGAAGATTATTTTAAATGGTGTCTTGACTGTATTGTACCGCAGTCTATTATAAAACTGAATTAACCTATCCTTGTATTATATTATTGAAGTGTTCATTCTGGTCATCTCTTCTTAGTACCCGAAGAGACATCGTATGAACTTACTGAGCATTAATTCGCTCACCCTTTCTTCCTTAAATTTTTCTTTCCAGGTTCTAAGTAGAAGGGAATTGGATTGGTCGCGAGAAGGGCGACGCTTGGAGAATAATTAGGTTTATTGAACAATTAGTTATTTCAATTGGTTGTAAGTACATTAATGGCTAGTGTGGTTTTACTAGCTGAAATAATAAGTATTTATTTTCGCTTCCGGATTTATTAAGTATTTATGGTATTTAATGACATTTATGATGTAATAGGGTTTTGGGGGTGGAAACCCTAATATTTTGAAGTTATATTTAATGCCATTGAATGCTCAATTATGTATGGAAAATTAGGGGTGTTACAGTTGGTATCAAAGCAATGGCTTTAGGTCTTATGGGAGAATTAGGCTTAAATACTTGAAGATAGTTGAATTGACCTTGAGAAATGAGAGTTAGCATATTCAACTTAGAGTTAAGTAAAAGAAGTTGGAGGAACAACTTACTTGAATGCTTTGAGGATTATATTTTTGCCTTATTTTAAAAGAAGTGTATATATTCTGTATTGGAGTTATTTTAATTAAGTTCTTTGTCTGATGTGGAGTTTATAGAGAATAAGCTGACTAAGAGTAACTAAAAAGTCAGAAACATGGAGGTACATATTAAAAATAGCTAACCGAGAGTGGAATAAGCCAAGTGTGAAATTGTTGGATGAAGAAAAGCGAGTGTATGACCTCGAGAAGAAGATAGATGAACAAGAAAAGTGAGAGTTGGAGCTAAGGAAGTCAGACTACCAGATATATGCAGATAAATTAGATATCCAAGCCAAATATGACGAGCTAGCAACCGAACACGAGAAGTGTGGAATCTAGAGATCAAGTGAAGATCAGAGAGGACGCACTAATGGCTAATCAGAAGTCCTGGGAGTTATTTTATTTAAGTTGATTCAGACTTAGTCTAGTAGTTTCAGTTGAGATTGAAATTTTATTTCTAGTAGAAAAGATTTTAAGACAGTTTATGTCCTTTTACCAAGTCAGTATTAATAAAAGTTTTAGTTAATTTTATTACTCGTATCAAGTATGATAATTAACTATCCCTTATAAAGAAAAGTCAGAAGTTTAACTTGTTGAGAAACAACAAGAAAAGTCATAGACCAAGTAAAATGGCCTATGGAACCATGGGGCGAAGTAAGACGACCATGGGGATAAAAGTGAAACTAGCCAAGTGAAACGGCTTGTGAAACCATGAGTCGAAGAAAGATGACCATGGAGATAAAAAGTGAACTAGTCAAGTACAACGACTAGTAAGATAAAGTCAAATTAACAAAGAAAAATGTTAGTTGAAAAGTAAATTGTAAAGTCTTTTGGAGACGAAAAATTATGTAACTGACTAAGTAAAAGGTTAGTAAGGTAATAAAAGTTAAAGTTTTCCGAGATGAAAAATCTCAAAGTTAACGAACCATCTAACGAACATTAAGTGAATGGTCTAGTACCAAAGGCCAAATGAATAAAACTTTTGTCTATAGGAGACGTGAACCAAACCGTAGTCTAGTAAAGTGACTAACGAGTGAAAGGGAAAACTAGCAAGTAAAAAGCTAGCACAAAGTGTAGAAGTAAATACAATAGTCATGCATGTAAATGTACTGTTGTACCATATTCATGATAGTATTGATGAAATAAGTACATATGACTGAAACAAAGTAATCCACAGATGTCGTCTCGCAGAAGATCCGTAAGTACAAAGATGAGGTCAGAAGAGAGGCATAAATATATTACTATGAGTTACAGGATCTTAAGGCTGCTAGGGTTAGGAAAGAGAACCCAGCGGAACCAGTGGTTCCTACCATTCAGGATATTGAGGATGTAGCCGTTCGAAATCTTGTTGAAGACTTAGAAAGGATCGAAGCGTCCCCAATCATGATTGAAGATGATGAGGAAGAGGAAGTGCCTAGCGAAAAACCTAAAGGAAGTTTTAGGAAAGAAAGTGAAATTGGAAGTGGAAGGGAGAATTGTTTGGTTTTAGTGATAGAAAGAAGAGTAGTTAGTAGTAAGAATTATTCTTGTTCTAGTGGAAAGAATGTATGAAACAATTGCCTTCCCTTCAAATATATTTATGAAATAAAACTTTTCCGCATTTTGATTTATGATTGCTCGGTTTGATTCCTTAAGTGTTAATTGAATGTGTTAATCGGAATGAGAAAGATTGGTCTATTGAAACGACCAATGTGAATAGTAATCGGTCTGTTGAAACGGTCAAGTGTGAATTATAGCGGGTCTATTGAAACGACATGTGGAAGTAATTTTGGTCTATTGGAATGACCTATGAATGTGATGTCGATTTATTGAAACGATCGATTGTCTAGTGAATTGACCGATTGTATAATGGAAGTCTGTTGAGACGCCTTAATTTAAGGGAATGCTATAGGAGCAGCAAGTGTGAGTATTAGTATTGTTGGTCTGTTGAAACGACCAATAAGTCTGTTAAAACGACTCATAAGAATAATGCCGCTCTATTGAAAAGACCAAGGGTCTAGTGAATTGACCTATGACTTGATTTAAACATTTTAGTCTATTGAGACGAATTCTGTTTATAGTATAAAAGTAATAAGCATTTAGTATTGCTAGTATAGGCGTGAGTAATAGTACCTTGTATTCGTAGTACCGATAAGTATAGTGAAGAAGAGGGTGCCGTAAGTGAGTACCCAAGTTATAACTATAACCATCGAAGAGTTGAGATCAAAGGCGAGGTCCGTGGTCAAGGATTGATGAAAAAATGTGAAGTGTGCGAAGGAAGGCACAAGACTGTGAGTGTCGGTACAAAGAGAAGAAAATGAATTTGAAACCTGAAGTGTTAAGAAGTACCTTTGGTGATAGATACTTCGACTAATGAGTCGATTCCTATATTGCCTATGTATAAGAAGTACCCTTTGAAAATAGGTGATAGAGAACTCGAGATTGACCTGACAGAGTTGAAAATGAATGAAATTGACATTATTTTGGGAATGGATTGGTTAGCTGCTTACCAAGCAAAAGTAGACTGTTTTAAGAAGATAGTGCAATTCATATTACCATCTTGAGGGGAATCTTATTTTCAAGGATTGAAACCGAGATTTAGATCGAGCTTTATTTCGTTAATGAAGGCTCGGAAGATGTTGAGAAAAGGATATGAAAGATTCTTGGCCTATATTGGAGAGATGGATAAGAAAGAAGTAAGTATAGAGTCTCTTTCAGTGACCAGCGATTTTAATTGTATTCATTTATGGAATTGATGAATAGGGTATTCCAGGAGTTTTGGATAAATGTTTAATAGTATTCATTGATGATATCTTGGTATATTCTAAGACTAAGGAGGAACATGAAGAACAGTTGAGGTTAGTTCTACATGTTTTGTGGGGACAAAAGTTGTACAGTGAATTTAAGAAGCATGAATTTTGGCTGGAGAAAGTGGCATTTCTAAGACATGGGGTATCTAAGGAGGAATTGAAGTAGATCCGGCAAAAAAATAGAAGCTATAGTAGATTGGGAGAGACCAACAACTGTTAGTAAAATAAGAAGTTTCTTGGGGTTAGCAGGCTACTACAGGAGATTTGTTGAAGAATTTTCGAAGTTATCAAGACCGTTAATGAAGTTAACGCAGAAAGGAGCAAAGTTCGTTTAGTCAGAGGAAAGTGAAAAGAATTTTCAAGAGCTGAAGAATTAGTTAGTGTCCGCACCTATTCTTACAGTACCATCAGGATCAGACGGATTTGTGATATATAGTGACGCTTCGTTAAAAGGACTAGGTTGTGTGTTAATGCAGAACGATAAGGTGATAGCTTATGCGTCAAGGCAATTGAAGAACCATGAGTGGAATTACCCGACCCACGATTTGGAGTTAGCAACTGTGGTATTTGCCTTTAAGATTTGGAGACATTATTTATATGAGGTAACATGTCAGATTTACACTAATCATAAGAGTCTTAAGTATGATTTCACCCAGAAGGAGCTTAACATGAGATAAAGGAAATGACTTGAGTTACTTGAGGATTATGATGGTGAAATTTTATACTACATAGGGAAAGCCAATAAGGTGGCTGATGCATTGAGTAAGAAGAATCAAGGAACCTTAGCGATTGTGAATTCTAAAGGGGTAAGTACATAGTATAGCCAAGGGAAAGGCAACATATTTTCATATGGGGACCGATGGAATTCTAAGGTATCAGTCGAGAATTTGGGTACCAGACAACTGAGACATAAAGAGAGAGATCTTACAAGAATCGTACTATTCGAAATTTTCTGTTCATCTTGGGAATACAAAGATGTATAGGAATTTAATGTGTATCCGTGATAATTGGATTTGATGTATGTGTTCTCGTACCTTGAACATTATATATGATATTATTTTGTCCATTTGATAAGGACTTTGTATGATTTGGTCTAGACAGATTGAAATGACCTTAATGTTGAATGGATTGGTCTAGACAGATTGAAATGACCTTAATGTTAAATGAATTGGTTTAGACATATGGAAATGACCTTAATTCTATATATGTGATTATCATAACGCATCAGAATAAGGGAGCGCTCTGATAAAAGCGTAGGGAACCTTATTAACGATCGCCTGAAAGGGTGTATCGGAGTCACCTAGATGAAAGGTGCACAAGTACTTGGAATTGACAGACATATGTGTATGAAACCTCTATATGTTATTTGTAAAAGTGCCACTACTTGTTATTTGGAAGAGTATCTTTCATTGTCAATGGAAATGGGAGAATGTAGAAATGGACTTAGTGGTTGGATTACCGAAGACGTTGAAAGGTCATAACGCGATTTGGGTCATAGTGGTAAGACTTATGGAGTCGGCTCACTTTCTGCAAATTAAGGTACAACATATTCAGAATGGTTATTAACCGCTCAGAGTAGACAGAAGTCGTATGCAGATCGCCGACGACGTGACTTAGAATTTCAGTTAGGGATCGAGCGTTCTTAAAGATCTCGCCAACAAAGGGAGTCATGAGGTTCGAAATCAAAGGAAAGTTAAGTCCACGATATGTGGGACCGTTCGAGATTCTTGATAAGATTGGGGAAGTGACCTATAGATTGGCACTACCACCGGTATTAGCTGGAATGCATGATGTATTTCATGTCTCTATGCTAAGGAAATATATTCACGATCTGAGTCACGTGATCGAGTACAAACAGCTAAGAGTCCGTGCTGATTTGACCTATGATGAAAGGCCGATCAAGATCGTCGACAGAAAAGACGAGAATGTGAGAAAGCGGTTGGTTCCCTATGTGAAAGTACAGTGGAGCAACCATACCGAAAGGGAAGCAACTTGGGAACTAGAAAGCGAGATGCGTGAATTGTATCCTGACCTGTTTTCAAACTAAGGTACGTTAAGTTTGAGGACAAACTTCTTTTAAGGGGGTAAGAATGTAAGAACCCAAAAATTTTTGGACTTTTAAATTAATTAATTAGGAAAAAATTAATTAATGAAATTAATTTTATTAATTGACTTCTAATAAATGGACTATTAAAAGTTAAATGGAATGGGTTAAAGCAAGTGGGCTAGGTTTTGGGCCTGTGCAAAAAGAAAGCCCAAGGAGGTTAATACCTACATTTAAATACCAAACCTTCCTAAAAATTTCTCATAATTTTTAGCAATTACCAAAGCAAAAGAGAAAAAAAAATAAAAAAAATTAAAAACCCTAGCTAGGGCGACGGCCGGAAACTGCTAGGGGAGGAGAAGCAGCTGTGGTTGGTTCTTTGGGCAATCTTTCTTCACCAAAATTAAGGTAATGTCAAACCCTAACTTCCCTCTTTCGTTTCATTCAATTCGGAGCATTAGGGAATTAGTTATGATTTTTAGAAGAATTAAAAAGTTTATTGTTCTTGGATGATTGTTGTAATCTTTTAAATGTGATATTTTGAGGATTAATGAATTGATAGATGATTATAGTGATGGGAAAAATCTAGGTTTAATGTTTGAAAATATAACCTAATGTTGAATCTTAATGCTTGGATAGTAAGACAATGAAAATTCAAAGTATTAAGTATAAAAACCCTAATTATGTTCTTGAGATGAATTAAAACTATTATGTTAATTATTCTTGGATGAAAAGGAGGAACAAAAAATGATGTTCAAGGCACATAGGGGTTCGGCCGAATGGCCTTAGGGTTATGGAATTATATTTTGTTAAATCCATTAAGCTTTTGGGTTAGTTTAAATGATTTCAGTTAAGTTTCCAACTGAAAAAAAAAGACTAAACTGAATAGTTATAAGCTGAAACCGTTAAAAGTCTAACTGTAAAGTCAGGAATTTGATGGAAAACTTAACGTAAGGATTAATTTGTAAAGCTTAAAACTGCAGAAGGACCATTCTGTCATTAATTGAAAGTCAATGGACTAATTGGTAATTATCTAAAAGTTGAAGGACTAAATTGCAAATATTTAAAAGTTGAGGGACTAGTTTACAAATATTTAAAAGTTGAGGGACTAGTTTGCAAATATTTAAAAGTTGAGGGACTAAATTGCAAATATTTAAAAGTTGAGGGATTAATTTGCAAATATCTAAAAGTTGAGGGACTAAATTGCAAATATTCAAAAGTTGGAGGACTGTTTTGCAAATACCTAAAAGATGGGGAACCTTTTAGTAATTAACCAAAAGTAGAAGGACTTAAGTGAAAATTCTAAAAGAGGAAAGTTACCTTAATGTCAAGAATTATGAAAAAGATGGAAAAGAGAACAATCCTAAATAAAAATCAAACCATAACTAGGGAATTACAAAGCCAAGAATAAGGAAATTCCCAAATAAGGAAAGTTTCCAAAAATAGAAACTTTCCAAACTCAGAAGATTACTAAACAAAGAAAGGGAAGAAGTTAAATTATAACACATAAGGTTTAACTAAGTAGAAATAGTTAACGACAATGCGAGATACTAAGTTACTCTTACGTGGTTGTAGATACGCACGGGAAGAGCGGTTCAAGAAGCTAGCTAGACCAAGGTAAGGGATTACGTTCCTTTACTATATTTGAATTCTTTTCCATTGAAAATTCTATACCTTCTTGACATAATTGAACTATCAAATGGCATGATAGTTATTTGTGAATAATCTGCGTATATTTGAACGTCACTTGGAAATATCTATATTTTGTGATAATGTTGTTGTTCACAGAATATCTGATGTTTGAAACTTGTCATATGCATACCTGTACCTCTGTATGCTTCCTCGTTCTAGCATGTTTGTGGAACCACTTACTTGCTTAGAATGGACATGCCCAGTTAGAAAAGACATTGTCAGAACTTGTCTAAGGACTTGTTCTTATTAGGGGTTACACGAGTGATCACATGCCTTCTCTCAGGAATTGTCTGATTACAAGGGCAATTCTAGACCCCGAGCATATATGTGTGACAGTACCGTATATGTTTCGAACCACACTAATGGCTTGATGAAGCTAGGTGTATTATTTGTACCTTTGGCATTGAGGTTATAATGTACGTTGGAATTGACGGAAATTGTATGAATCCCTTTGAATCGTAGTGCCATATTTCCTTGAAGATTATTTTAAATGGTGTCTTGACTGTATTGTACCACAGTCTATTATAAAACTGAATTAACCTATCCTCGTATTATATTATTGAAGTGTTCATTCTGGTCGTCTCTTCTTAGTACCCGAAGAGACATCGTATGAACTTACTGAGCATTCATTCGCTCACCCTTTCTTCCTTAAATTTTTCTTTCCAGGTTCTAAGTAGAAGGGAATTTGATTGGTCGCGAGAAGGGCGACGCTTGGAGAATAATTAGGTTTATTGAACAATTAGTTATTTCAATTGGTTGTAAGTACATTAATGGCTAGTGTGGTTTTACTAGCTGAGATAATAAGTATTTATTTTTGCTTCCGCATTTATTAAGTATTTATGGTATTTAATGACATTTATGATGTAATAGGGTTTTGGGGGTGGAAACCCTAATATTTTGAAGTTATATTTAATGCCAATGAATGCTCAATTATGTATGGAAAATTAGGGGTGTTACAAATCCTCTGGTAGGTGTTACCCAATGCTGGTCCCATAGTTCAATTTATGTATTAAGTCTTTACCAAGGAGGATGTAGCCATAATTATTTGTTACGGTTCGTTGAGCTAAAGCTCTAGTAAGGAATGGGTGATTATGTGAGTGTCATTTTCTTCAGTGGCTTGACACATTTCCATGTTTAACAAATTGCACGGGTCCATTTCCTATGCCGTTAGTTCTGTCAGATAAGGATTAGAACGAGTCCAAGAGTCCAAGAATTACCTTAGTGGGTACCTTTTCATCCATATGATCACATGAAGCTCTAGTTTTACTAAAATACTTACTCAACTTATAACAAATCATCTTTACTGATGTTTCAGCAATCAATGCTGATTTTCTGCAAAGGGCACGACTCGTGGCCTCTGTCACGAGTCGTGCCAAGCCTTCAGTCATGACCACGAGTCATGTAAAATTTTGCACTCATGCTGATTTCAATTGGCACGACTCATGCTGTAGGGCACAAGTCGTGCCCTGCCCTATTTTGCTGAGTCAGTTTTGAAGCAAGTTTTCCCTCACTACCTAATGTATATTTTACCCAATTTAACACCCTAATCAAAGTATAATATATGAACTACCAAATGAGGTCTTAACCTATCAATTGTGATATTGGAAAGGTTGTTAAACACTTGGTTAAAATAGGTTGGAACATTTGATTTCCATGAAACCTAAATTAATCTACATCTTTATATGTTTTATAATAAACCTTGGAATTGTTATATTAAGTGTGTAGACCTTATGTGTTGCACAATATTGATTTGTTTGGCATCTTTAATGGTGTGCTTTATAGGGTTCCCTACTTTGGAATTCTAAGTTAAAATGAATTGTTTCAAAGATGTTTAGCCGTTGTGCTACTTATGAGTGATACTTGTTATCATCTTGTTATGATATATTTGGTATGGTTTTCTACTTTGGAATAATATATTGGTTGTTTAAGCAAGTATTTTTTATTGTGCTTTTATTTAAAGTCCAGCTGGTACTTGATTGTTCGGGCAGTGGTATGAGATTATAATGGCACCCGAGCCGAGTTCATTATAATACCATTCACTGTGTCCCATTTCCCCCTTCCATTGGCCATGGTTGGGTTGTGGGCTAGCACCCTTTGGGTGAGTCTAGTTGCACATTTGGGGTATGACTTTGTGTCATTTTCTCCCTGTTGTTGATGGTTACTTGGTTCCGGAATCGCTTCTTCAGCTGTTGATGCTGCTCAGACTGCTATATCCTTTTTTATTAAACCTTGGCTCAGTATCCTTCTAAGTGTTACATTATTGCACTTATGTGTTATCTTATACATCCTTCTATGTGTTTACAAGATTGTGATGTATATGATGAATGTGTTGATATATGTTTTCCTAATGTGATTGCATATCATCTTGTTGCATACATAATAGCTTACTGAGATTTATCTCACCCTGTCCTTTTATTGTTTTCCTTAGATAAGGGCGAGCCAGGGAATAGGCCACGTTGAGCACGGGGAGAACATCGAGTTTGGGTTGTAACATGGGAAAGGTATTTGGTAGTGGTTTGCATTATGTAAATGTATAACCAAAGGGGGTAGTATACCCGAGACTTGAGATGTTATGTCACTATTTTGAAACACTTTGGTGATTGTAAATATTATAAGTTTTGGAACTATGTTCCTTGGTTTGTAATTGGTTTGTAAAATGTGGAGTTTGGATTTCAAGTAAAGTGTTGTTATTTTTAGTAGTATAATAGAATGTTTTTAAGTTAAACAGGTTTTTGTATATTGCAAATATTAAGAAAGGACATTTCGAAAGTAAAAAAGAAAAATGTGATGTCTTTCGAGCGTGTCCCTGGCATGGGGCCAAGTAGGACCACGGTTCGGGGTGCGTCAGCCTTGGTAGGTCGACATATCTTTGGCACTTATCACATATCTGCACAAACTCACGAGCGTCTTCCCAATTTAGGCTAATAGTACCCTAAAGTGAGTATCTTGTCTGCCAAAGTTTAGGCCCCTGGGTGTCCACCATATATTGCACTGTTTACCTCGAGCAAGAGTTGAGGAACCTCCATAGGATGAACATACCTTAACAATGGCTTGATGAATGACCTTCTGAACAATTCGTCTCCATGTATAGTGAATCTGGGGGATTTCTTTTTACCATTCTAGCTTTCTGTTCGTCAGCTGGTGGCTCGCCCGTTTCAATGTAGGCCTTCATCTCATCAATCCAACACTTAGAGGTGCAGACCGAGTATAGAACTTGCACTCTTTCGTATGCTGGATGCTCTAAGTACGAGATTGGATGTCCTTGTTGCTCGTCTGACGTGGCTAACTTGGAGAGTAGGTCGGCCAGCTCATTTTCTTCTCGGCCTACCCTCTTTATCTTCCAAAACTCCAATTCTTGGACCAACTTTTTCACCAGCTCGCAATATTTGATCAGAATGGGATTGATCACTTCATACTCTCCCTTGACTTGGTGCACGATCAACTGGGAGTCACAGTAGGCTATGAACTTGGCTGCCCCAAAGCATCTAGCGTACTCAACTGCTGCGATCAAAACCTTATATTCTGCCTGGTTGTTGGAGGCTTAAAATTTGAACCTTAAAGCTTCTTCAAAGGCTCTACCAGTCTCTGGTTCGATCAACACAATTCCAGCGCCACTAACAATCTTTGTAGTAGACCTGTAAGTTCACCAATCCGGACCGCTCTCCATCCGAACATACGGAAAATACTAAGGGTTCACCTCCACGGGATCACAAAGTTCTGTAACTTCCCAAATGACCAAACTGATCTAAACAAACTAAAGAAGGACTGCTTAGGCATAAAAATACATCAGAAGGGCCCTGCAGGAACGACACAAAAGTCAAAAAGCAGACATATTAAAGTCAGAGCCGTGCGGACCTCTTTGCTGCATGGTTGGTCCGCACGGACCTATATGTAAAGACGCCACATGACACAAAAGTCAAGACGTTTGATTGATTAAAGTCAGACCCGTGCGGACCAATTTACTGATTAAAGGCCAATCCGTGCGGACCACTTCGTCCAGATTAAGAGCCTATAAATACTGGCCTCCAGTAGCTTCAAAAACACACCAAAAACATCAACAAACACCCCAAGTCTCATCCCCCTCTCATTTCAAGCCATTCCAAGCCATTCTGGTCCATCCCGAGGCATCCCAGTCCATCTCGATCCATTTCGGTCCATCCTGATTCATCTCGATCCATCCCGAGATCAACAATCATCCCCCATTGATCCACACTCACTCACAAATGCTAACAATGACTCAAAAGTGGCCAAAATCCACGAGTTCAGCAAAGTGCAAAATGAGAGTTAATTAGGGGAGGTTCTGCCCGAGTGAGAGCATAATTTCTCTCCTCTTTAAAACACCATGAATCAGCCACACTCCCCGCAAGGAAGATAGAAAGAAACCAACATTGGTAAGATCTCCTTCCGAACCCTAAATAACTTCTTTAATTTTCAAGTGTTTAAATATTATTGTTTAAATACATTATTTATAATGTAGTCTTTACTTACTACATATAGACCCAAAACATCTAAATGATCCTAAAAGATCTTCCATGCACATTGTGCACAAGAATGGAGGTCCGACGGTGATAGTGGTTTGTTCATATTCCATGTACTATCTTTCCTTTATTTACTCTCAAATATATTTTATTTCTTAAAATAAACACACTCACACACACACACAATTTTCAAAGAAGGGTTTAGAAAGACTCATGTATATGAGACGTCTCGGGTGAGCACAAAAATCTCTTCCCGAGGCGTAAACTGACCTCCGAACTCAAAAATCTCATCACACAACAAAAAGCCTTTTTCAATGGTTTGGGCATAATCATAACGGTGTGGCGACTCTCTCTTTCCAAAAGAAATTCATCTGTCCAATCTTTATATGAAACAACTCTTTCACCCCGGCGCGACTCGCATTGGGTGCCGGGGATCGGGTAATTTCAGCTGGCGACTCTCCTGGGGAAAAATTGTTTTAAAAACTTCAAAAAAGATTTTTTAAAACATGGTGTGGGTCAAACTTTCGTTTTACCCCTTTCTTTGACTGTTGTGTGTGTGTGTGTGTGTATGTTTTGCTTTTTCTTTTTTTTGTTCTGCTTATTCAAAAAAAAAATATATATACATACATACATATATATATATACATACATATATATATATACATACATATATATATATATATATATATATATATATATATATATATATATATATATATATATATATATATATATATATATGTGTGTGTGTGTGTGTGTGTGTGTGTGTGTGTGTGTGTGTGTGTGTGTGTACATATATTTAAGACACGTCTTGCAAAATTTCTATTTTTACTCAAAATGGAATTCTAGTGACCGCACACTACGCGCACTCTTACCATGTACAGTGCACACTACAACCCCAAACCCGGGATGGTCTCACTTGCAGTTCGAAAGGTGTTCCTATGCCTTTCTTGCGCGCATGGGATCATTTCAAACATCCCATCCTCGCCAGTATCAACCATGCACTATTTGTGTCACACTCTGTCCCAGACTTGGTTGGTTTTTTGACCCAGTCCGTGTCATAAAACCTAGATATATATCCCATGTCGATCATTTTATGAGTCAAAACCTAAGAGCCAAGGTCACTTGCGAAAGCAAGCTCGGCAGAATCATCTGTTGACCCAATCTTGACTTATAGCATTAACTCGGACACTGACCTATATTGGATATACGTCAACACCCAATACGACACCATGTCATCAAGCCTTTAATGTGTCACCCATGAAAATATGACCTAGTCAAAACCTAAAGTCAAAGATCCCTTGCGAAAGCAAGGCAAGGGAAGGTCATGCCAAATTTTTGACCCGATCTTGACTCAAGGATATTGACTTTATTCACTATTCATATGGTCGAAACATTGAAACTTACATGACAGGCTCGGTCCTTAGGTTCGTGTCTCTTTTTGGTCGGTGGAAACCGCTTGCCCTATAGGACCCTCGCTCGGGATTGCTGCCCTGGGAGGTCGAAATACATGTGAAAAACGAGGGGCTTATAGACGTAGTGATGGTTTCCACCGACACAGGATCCAGAATAGTTGCGAAAAATAAGAGAAATCTTTTCCAACCATTTAGGGTATTGAGAAAACGTGTTTTAAGTAAATTGGAACAAGAAAATAAATAACGAAAAAAAAGGAAAATGCATGTCGCATGAGCTTTCCCCTTCATCCAAAAAAAAACCTCCCGGGTCTAAAACCCTACCTTTCACCGACTAAAGTGAACCGAGAGTGGTTGAGGGTCCCCCGTTGCCGTCTTTTCAGCATTGAGGTCACAAGGTCCGACGGCCCCTTCCGGTTCGGCCAAAGAAATTAAACGGTCATTATTCCCCAATGGCAGGGTCAACAGATAATAGCGAAGGGAATGGGACTCCGCCTTTAGGAAATCTCCAAACAATGGAGGAGGTGCTGCAAGCTTTCAAAACCCTAAAGAAGCGTCAAGAAGAGAAACAGGCTTGGATAGTAGATACCATGCATTGTCGTCGAACAGTTGCGGTACCCCAGCCAGATGGAACCTTCGTCCTCATAGAAGACGAAGACGTACCTGCTCCCCCAGCTTCCCAAAACTATCAGCAAGTCCCTCCTCCACAAAGCTATGAAAACCCAGCAATGCAAAGCAGCTCCCGCTCAAAGCTTCATTCAAGCACCAGTGAAGCAGCTCTGACATTCCAAATTCACAATCAGTTTCCCGGCTCCGCTCCGCAAACCCAATATCACCAGCACACCTATGGGCCCGCTCCCTCAGATCCCAATGCCTCTCGATATCCCCCGGAATCCAATCCTTTGCCTCCATACGTGTGGAGACCCCAACCAGGAACCTTAGCTCATGCCCCGAGCGGGAAGGTCCCCTTACTAGCCAAATCACCAAAATTTAAAAACTTTTGTTTAACTTTTAAAAATACAAAATTAACTTTCATAAACCAACATAACCCAACTATATACATCTCCACTTGGATGCAAGTTTATAAAACAAACTTTGTAAAAACAACTTGTTTTAGTTACAACATAAACACAAACTTAAAGTTTTACAACATCAAAACTATACACAAGTTTTCCCCAAAAGAGTAGTATCCAAATGTTACTCCCAACCACAATCCAACTATACAACGTACCCTGACAATCCCAAAAGAAAAATAGTCCAAACTCCTTCCCCCGGTTTCACTGGTTCGGGCTACCTGTCTCAGCGCGATCTAAAATAGTAAAGGGAGAAGGGGTGAGAATAAATCTCAGCAAGCTATTATGATGCAACAAGATGCCACATAAGATGCATCACATAACAAGTGTATACATAACACCTTGTGAAAAGCGGTAAACACATTACGTTACCTCAGTTTACCTTTTTCGTCTGAACAATATGTCGTACAACGTAACTCCTCTCTTTTGTGAACTGCTTAGGCATATTCTCATCTTATAAGACTCATTTTTCAAAGAACCATATAAGATTACTCGCTATCTGTAAAGGCATTTGGCTCAATACAAAAGCTATCACCCCAACTGTGGCCACAGAAGGGGACAGTCACAGGTATAATATAATTCGATCACCTTATAGAACATTTTCCATAATTGATTGAATTCCATTATACACCTAAACATCAGCTGATATAAACATTCAAGCACATAAACAGTTACTTGAAAATAAATCCACTATAGGGATATCAATACACAACATGGTAATATTACTCATGTTAAAACCATCACAATAGTGCAACTTGCATTTCAAACACTATTGAACCACAACACCATGAATATGCAACCAAGTATGGGCACAATGTATCACAAGCAAGCCCTACATATTCACATACAACAATGAGTACCATTCATAAAAGGTTCAAGATCGATTTACCAACTTTTGATCAACTTTGGTGAAGTTTCCATAATGCTTTTCAACCATTTTCAAGACAATATTTAATCATCTTCCTAATACTCTTTTTGACAAGTTAAGACATCTATGGATAGCTCATATGATGTAATAGGATTAGAGTCACATTGTGTTAAAAAATGTATTAGGGAGTTAGGATTTAAAAGGCTCCAAAACTGACCAAGCAAAATAGGCCAGAGCACGACTCGTGCCCTCCAGCACGAGTCGTGCCAAATGGAATCAGCACGAGTACAAACTTTCTCACGACTCATTTCACAACTTCACAAGGGGGGGGGCCACGAGTCGTACCCTTCAGCAGAATTCAGCACTGAGTTAACAACATCAGCAAAAACTTGACAAACTCCATTTTAGTCCTATTCTTATTCTCCTCAAGCAACAATACCAAAACAACACTTCCATATTCAATCCAAAACCATTTCAACTCATTACAAGTTCATTCCAACTCCAAGAAAAAGGTACCAAAGTGACATGCAACCATTATGACATTAACCTTAAATTTATTCCTATCCTTTCACCTTAACAACAACACTATAACCAACCTTAATTCAACTCACTCCAAAACCAAGAAAATTGATCCAAAATGCCATGCAACACATATATATTAACCCTTTCACTTCAAATCAAACCACTATACCCACAATTCATTTTACTCATCCCAAAAACCTATTTTCCATTCATTCCAAGACCAATTACAATGCCCAAAATTGACATGCAACATTTATTCAACAACCATATATACTTTAAACAAGGAATGAACAATAATTGAAGAAAAACATAATAACTTACTTCAATTAAATCGAAAATGAGAAAAACTTTAATCGGATAGACGCGATCCTCTTGGCTTTCTCAACATTTAGACGTGAACGGATAGAAGAACGGAACAACCCTTGATTTATAGTGAATTGTTGAAGGGATAAGGAACCCTAAGCTTCTTAGAACAGAGAAATGGTCTTGTTGAGGATTTTATTATTGATGATGAATGTGCGCTCGCCGAAAATTAAAATAAAGGAGTCGCCACACCATTTTTAAGAGGAAACATTGAAAACCTTTTTGTGAGAGAAAATGGGTTCGGGGGTCAGGTTACGTGTTGGGAAGAACCGAGAGTTCACCCAACACGCCTCGTCCGTAAACGAGTCTTTCAATTGTTCAACATTCAAATCATTCAAAAGTGTGTGCGAAGTGTGTATGACAATATATGTGTAAAAATGCATAAGAGTGCTTTGTTTTATTGCTCAACAAGGGAAAAATACAACTTGTAAGCCATTGACTCTGGGAGGCCACATCCCACTTTACATCGAGGACTGAAGACAGATTACAATTAAAACTGAACCTGCTGCATAGGACTCATTGTGTCGCGTGACACATGACCGAAAGGTAGATGTGTCGCGTGACACAACAAGGTCCTTTGCAGAGGTCCTACAGAACTCACACTACAGCAATCACCAAATGATCAAAATATCAACAACACCAAATTAACCATAGTATCAGCAACACAAATGATTCAAATATCAATAACACAACCTGGACTTAAACATAGGAATCCACACGAATTTACCTCAAATGAGTGTTGATATGAATGATCCACACCCAATTTGGGGTTTAATCAACGAACATCAGATGCCAGGCAAGTGAATTGGAATCAAATGATTAACATAAACCAAACAGACATCGCGAGAACCAACAGATGAATCGCGTAAATTTAAACAGAGAGATTGCGGTTTAGGATTTGTTACCCTTGTAGTATCCTCGAATTCAATACCACGTTAGGTATCGAATTCTTCAATTCACTTCAGTCGGGATGAGCTCAAATCGAAGTACATTTAAATCGGCAATTCCAGTACGTGAGTGTTGTGCGTTGAACGGAATGGAATTAACTCTGGAAGCAGGGGAAGGGCAATCGGCCGATGAGTTGGTTTAGAGAGAGAATTGGTGTTTGGTTTAACCTGGAGAAGATGGTGGAGAAGGTCACCGTTGGTATGGGATTGAGAGGGAGAGTTCTCTTATTGGCGATTGAGAGAGAGTTGGAATTGGCGATTTAGGGATTGGGATGAGATGGAGAACGGTGAGGTAGAGGGAGAAGACCGGTGGAGAAGGTTGAGGTTGGGGCGGCAATGGCGAGGGAGTAGATCGCCGGTTTGAGGGAGAGGTTTGGTTGAGAGGGATTCGTTGGAGAAGAATGTCGCCGGTTAAAGGGAGAGAGGGAGAGCTTCGGTTGAGGTTGAGGAGATTAGGGAGAGAGAGTTGGGGTGAGGAAGAAGAAGACGGCAATGGAGGTCTTGGTTCCTGCGTATAGAGAGAGAGAGGAGGGAGAGAATGGTGAGATTTGTGCGTTAACTGTGTGTGTTAATTGTGAGAGAAAATGTGTGTGCCCCCTTTTACAAATGAAATGATTTGGTATTTAACGTAATTTGGGAATAAAATGATATGTCGCACGACTTATTAAAAATAACTGCCATTCTTCTAGAAGCACTGCCAGGTGGCGAAATCTGGACCATTCCTCGAGTAATTCCTGAAAGGTCCAAACTGCATTTATTCCTTTTAGGTCCTTTTGTCCGGGAAAAATACTAAAACATACTTCCTTCGCGAGAAACTTATAAAATGTTTCCGGAAATCTCGAAACAGACCAGGAATTTACCAAAACGCCCCTAAATGCAATTTTATCATTTAAAATGCATCTGGAAAGGTCGCGAATTTGGATTGGCATACTTACAGAGCCCCTCGGCAACGTCACTTATGGAAGAAGTGAGGTTGTCGATAAAAAGGACCCAATCCCAATGAGCAGCTGGGGATATGACGGACGGTGGGAAATATGATTGATGAGATTGGATGGCTGGACCTTTGGAGAAAGGATTCCTACGTATCCCGGGGAGGGAATCAAGCCAAATCGTAGTTCGAAACAAGTGAGAACTCTAGATTAAAGATTGACTATTTGAGGGAGTCAACCCAAAAGATGACTAATAGAGGGAGTCACCCCAAAAGATGACTATTAGAGGGAGTCACCCCAAAGAATCGACTATTTAAGGGAGTCACCCCAAAAGATGACTATTAGAGGGAGTCACCCCAAAAGATGACTATTAGAGGGAGTCAACCCAAAAGATGACTATTAGAGGGAGTCACCCCAAAGATGACTATTAGAGGGAGTCACCCCAAAGAATCGACTATTTGAGGGAGTCACCCCAAAAGATGACTATTAGAGGGAGTCACCCCAAAAGATGACTATTAGAGGGAGTCACCCCAAAAGATGACTATTAGAGGGAGTCACCCCAAAAGATGACTATTAGAGGGAGTCACCCCAAAGATGACTATTAGAGGGAGTCACCCCAAAGAATCGACTATTTGAGGGAGTCACCCCAAAAATGACTATTAGAGGGAGTCACCCCAAAGATGACTATTAGAGGGAGTCACCCCAAAAGATGACTATTAGAGGGAGTCACCCCAAAAGATGAAAGACAGTAGAGAGTGAGTATGATAAAAGTGTTCATACCTTTGCTGTGCTTACCTGCGGACTTTGCATGTCGAGGCATCGCTGACAGTCGAGGCATGAATTGTTTGATTGTGAGTGCTTGAGCTTGAGCATAAGGTAAAATGTTGATGACGAGCTGAGGCGGAGGGCTTATTGTGCTTCTCTTACTCTTGTGGTTGAGCTCGAGGAAAATCATGGTGCTGGGGCAGCAGCGGAGAAGATCATGATGCAGGGGTTCTTTTCTTGAAAATCATTGCTTGGAGACTGGGCCTGACGAAGATAATAAAGGCGGGGTCCGACACCTGTGGGATTTGGAATCATTGTCCAAAATTGTGATTCGAGGGGCAATCCTCACGATCAAATTACGATCACCTGATTATTGTACCCTGCAGGGGAAAAACACAACACTATAGGCACCTAGCATTTTATTAGTCTTCTTGCTTATGCATTATTAATCTTTGGTTGCACAAGTCCATCTCAGCTGGGGAGAATAGGAAGGGAAGGAGGTGGGGATTTTGCATGGCTTGATGAGCAGATATGTAGGTAGCCATTATGCTATGAGGGATTGTGTATGGAACGAAAGTGTTTATGATAAGGTGGACCCTCTCCCGTGAGGTGGGAAAAACGATATGGCGCGGCTAGGCAAGTCGAGGACGCTCCCGAGAGTACAGATTGCAGCAGGTCCATTGCTGGTGAGGACAAAGTGTATCGCGCGTCCGAGACAGCAAGCAGCAGAGGGGGGCAGAGAGCAATCCTGGCTTGGCGAAGCCCCAGTTGACAGTGCGAAGCAATCTTGGAGGGAATCGAGTAAGGAGAACAACATAGCAAAGCCCCAGTTTGAGGGATCCCATACAGCTTCATCGTGGGTAGAATCATCTTGTGGCCGAAGAGGCAACCCATCATTTCAAACAGCAGTCAATCAGTCGCTGGACAAGACTCGGAAATGTTTACGTGCAGGGGCATATATTTCGAATGGTGGGAAATGCATCCCGAACTTCTGTATGACACTCTCGCTTTAGATTTGACTCTTTTGGGAGAGTATAAGCATCATAAGGTGTGGAAAAGTGTATGGAAGCCCCTGCTGACCGACACAGTGTTTAGCTCTATCTTCCTGTGATGTAGAAATAGAAGACTTAACGAGACACTTGAAAACTTGCCTTATTCGTAATGATCACAAAGCTGCTTAAAACCCTTTATTGATGTTCAGGTTAGTCAAACGCCAACGTTGATATGAGCAAATATTTTTATCAATCCTGAGGAGAAAACCCACTGATATCGAGAATCAAGCTTGAACGGATGGACAGTGTATGGGCATGGTCCTTGAGGAGACCGGATCTTGAGATTTGTTTGTGATTTCGAGAGTTGAAAGAACATGTCCTCTTGGAGTGTCGATGGGAGACACGGATGTGAAGCCCCAGTGGGATGTCCAGGGCAAGTGTTTGCGGAGGAGAAATGAAATATGCTCACATGCAACGTCGAATGAAAGGACAGAATTTGCACAATCTTCGCTTGATGTCCTGAAACTGCTATCCGGTAGGAACTGCGACTGGGCTTCGGGATTTCGATCGGTCTTCGGGTGATTTAGGATATCATGACCTCTTAAAATGAGAGGTCGGCTGGGCTTTTTACTGGTTGAACCTCTAAAGATGAGAGGTTGGCTCTTGGGTAGTGTTTGGGATTTCTAAGGTGAAGGAAATCTGTGGTTGCATCTTTGCTGCCTCTAAGAATGAGTGGTCAATCTTGGCTTTGGCTAAAGGCAAAGGTGAGGGTAATGGAAATATCCTCTAAAATCGAGAGGACGGCTTGGGATCGGTTAGAGGTAATGATGAGGGGACATCCATGTTGTCTCTTTGTTCGCTCTGAGACTCCTCTTGAGTAACGACCGGATCCTTTGACTTTTTGCTTTCGAGAGAATCGCTGGGGACTAGGCTCTCTTTCTTTTATTTTTTTTATTCTCTTTTTTTATTTTTGTCTCTCTTTTTTTTATTTTGACTTTGAGAGGATAATTTCAGCTAGTCCCCAGGATGGATCATTGCTTTCCGTCGTTCTTGAGCTTGGAGACGGTCGATCTTCTTTTGCATCGCGGGAGCCTCAAGGATAGTCCCTCTTCTTCTGGAGATGGTTAGACGGGTTTCAAAGCGTGCTGATATTGAAATGAAGGGGTATTGTTTAGGTGAGGGTAAGGTGAAGGTTTTCCTAAGGGTGAAAGGTTTCAACCGCAGCCCCTACCGGATGATCCGAACGAGATTAAGTCTTCGTTACTTCTTTAGCTTACTTCGCGGAAGATCTGTGCAAATCCATCGAGCAACGAGATAGGAAGAACGAAGGAAGATATGTGAGCATATTGGAATCGAGGTGGGGAATGATATCAGTCGATTTTCTCACTCTGATCGATTCAAACATTAGTCATTTCAAAGCATTGGTCGGTGAGCAGCACAAGTGATCATTTGGAATAAGACCATTTCAATCGAGTGTAACGTAGGTGTGCTAGTAATGTCTCGAGTCTAGCAAGAATAGAAACAAATATTTTTATCACTGCAAAGCAAAAATTGGTCCATCTTGGACTCAACAGACTCATGTTCGACAAATGGACATTCTAGACCCTACGAGGACCGATCGACCGCATCAACATTCGGATGAGAGGAAAAGCATCGCTGCCATCGGTGCGGTGAGGACCCTTCTCAATCCGATCAAACAAACCGGGCCTCCCGCTTGCGAGGAAAAACTCGCCGAGGGTAGCTCGCAACTTTTCGATAGACACACCCTTTTGCACTCGCCGCCGACCCATGGGATATGAGCTTCCAGATTTGTGGGCCATAGTCTTCTCTCGCACCGAGCATTTTGGATTCCGAATCGATGGACGACCGTCGGGCACTTGAACTGCTTCTGCCTCGGGAATATGGACCAATGAGCGCCGGGAACGAGAGCATATACCCAACTTGCCTTAGTCTTGCAGAGGTGAAAAGGTAAGAGCGTGTATAAGGCGGAAGGCATAGAACTTTGAGATGGTACGGGAGAGGGGAGAGTACGGAAGGAGATGGACTCATGCAACACTTATTAATCTTCAAGTAGAAATTGGTGTTTTAAGTCCTAGAGACGGTTGGGAAAGGCTAATCCTTTATTTCACACAATCTAGACATCGGGGGAACCTAAGGACACATCATCCAAAAATACACCAAACGTATTGGTTCAAAATTAATAACAGGCGATAATACCTAAACAAAACCAAAGCATTTATGGGACGAACGAGCAGCCCCAATTTCTGGAGAAATTTGGGCAGCATAACGGGTATTCCTGAAGAATTTCAAGGAAAAATCCGGCATGACCTCTCGTCGGTGCACATTGACAAAGCGACATGATCTCTCGTTAGAACATGCCGTGGGAACGACATGTCCTTTCGTGAAATCATGTTGCGATGGCAACATGCCCACACGTGCTTGGTTTTGGGATAGGTACGAAGGCTTATTATAATTTTTGAAACAATTCATTTTAGTGTATTTGAAAAATGGCGTGTCGAAAACCAACCGTTTTGGGTGAGGTTTAAATGTGTGGCGCCACCTATATCGCACTAGGGGGATAGGTTTGATTTTAGGCGCTCAAGCGTAGGCGAATTTCATGGCCGTCCGCGATGCCGTCAATCGCACCCGAGGGTTCTAGATCTACGTGATGTAGTGTGCGGATGACTATCTTCCCTTATTTATGAAAATGATTTTTTTGTTATTATTTTTTTTATTTTTATGAAAAGGGGTGATAAAAGAAAATAACACACACACACACTCACACAGAGATACAATAATCAAGGATCCAAAAACTGATCATGGGGATTGCCCACAACCACAACCTGCACAATGAAATCAAATCCTGCAGAGTGGCACCTTCTGTCGCGTGACACAGGATATCAAAGGTACGCTTTGTCGCGTGACAGAAGGAGTCCCATTGCCAGAACCCTGAACAAAGGAGGAATAACCAGCCCCAACCTCCAAGCACAAGCAACAGATCAACACCAAGCCCCAGCACAACACAACATCAACAGAGATGGGACACAAGGAGGGAACGGAATAAAACAAAGCACATAAGATGCAAACAACACATATAATGTCACACACAAAGCACACACAAGTGAATGAAGTGAATGTTGAACAAGAACGAAAGTCTGACCCACTTTTGAAAAACAAGTTTCAAGTCCCCAGCGGAGTCGCCACTGAATGTGCGCTCGCCGAAAATTAAAATAAAAGAGTCGCCACGCCGTTTTTAAGAGGAAACATTGAAAACCTTTTTGTGAGAGAAAATGGGTTCGGGGGTCAGGTTACGTGTTGGGAAGAACCGAGAGTTTACCCAACACGCCTCGTCCGTAAACGAGTCTTTCAATTGTTCAACATTCAAATCATTCAAAAGTGTGTGCGAAGTGTGTATGACAATATATGTGTAAAAATGCATAAGAGTGCTTTGTTTTATTGCTCAACAAGGGAAAAATACAACTTGTAAGCCATTGACTCTGGGAGGCCACATCCCACTTTACATCGAGGACTGAAGACAGATTACAATTAAAACGGAACCTGCTGCATAGGACTCATTGTGTCGCGTGACACAAGACCGAAAGGTAGATGTGTCGCGTGACACAACAAGGTCCTTTGCAGAGGTCCTACAGAACTCACACTACAGCAATCACCAAATGATCAAAATTTCAACAACACCAAATTAACCATAGTATCAGCAACACTAATGATTCAAATATCAATAACACAACCTGGACTTAAACATAGGAATCCACATGAATTTACCTCAAATGAGTGTTGATATGAATGATCCACACCCAATTTGGGGTTTAATCAACGAACATCAGATACCAGGCAAGTGAATTGGAATCAAACGATTAACATAAACCAAACAGACAGATCGCAGAAACCAACAGATGAATCGCAGAAATTTAAACAGAGAGATTGCGGTTTAGGATTTGTTACCCTTGTAGTATCCTCGAATTCGATACCACGTTAGGTATCGAATTCTTCAATTCAGCTTCGGAGTCGGGATGAGCTCAAATCAGAGCTGTTTAAATCGGCAATTCCAGTACGTGAGTGTTGTGCGTTGAACGGAATGGAATTAACTCTGGAAGCAGGGGAAGGGCAATCGGCCGATGAGTTGGTTTAGAGAGAGAATTGGTGTTTGGTTTAACCTGGAGAAGATGGTGGAGAAGGTCACCGTTGGTATGGGAATGAGAGGGAGAGTTCGCTTATTGGCGATTGAGAGAGAGTTGGAATTGGCGATTTAGGGATTGGGATGAGATGGAGAACGGTGAGGTAGAGGGAGAAGACCGGTGGAGAAGGTTGAGGTTGGGGCGGCAATGGCGAGGGAGTAGATCGCCGGTTTGAGGGAGAGGTTTTGTTGAGAGGGATTCGTTGGGGAAGAATGTCGCCGGTTAAAGGGAGAGAGGGAGAGCTTCGGTTGAGGTTGAGGAGATTAGGGAGAGAGAGTTGGGGTGAGGAAGAAGAAGACGGCAATGGAGGTCTTGGTTCCTGCGTATAGAGAGAGAGAGGAGGGAGAGAATGGTGAGATTTGTGCGTTAACTGTGTGTGTTAATTGTGAGAGAAAATGTGTGTGCCCCCTTTTACAAATGAAATGATTTGGTATTTAACGTAATTTGGGAATGAAATGATATGTCGCACGACTTATTAAAAATAACTGCCATTCTTCTAGAAGCACTGTCAGGTGGCGAAATCTGGACCATTCCTCGAGTAATTCCTGAAAGGTCCAAACTGCATTTATTCCTTTTAGGTCCTTTTGTCCGGGAAAAATACTAAAACATACTTCCTTCACGAGAAACTTATAAAATGTTTCCGGAAGTCTCGGAACGGACCAGGAATTTACCAAAACGCCCCTAAATGCAATTTTATCATTTAAAATGCATCTGAAAAGGTCGCGAATTTGGATTGGCGTACTTACGGCTGAGGATTTTATTATTATGAAGCTTTAATTAACAAAGAAAGAAGGATATACTTGGACATATTTTCAATTAAGTTCCTCCAAGACTAGAGTTGCCAAAACTAACTTCCTTAAACTTTAACTATTACACTTAAGCACCTTAGCCTTTTATAAGGGTTTAATTAAATTTCCAAAAATTACCATTTCAACTACACAACTCATATTTAATTCATTTAGTCATTAAATAATTAAAGTTAATTTATTAACATACTTAAATTGCCAATTAAATTATTCAAATATCAAAACTAACACCTAAGACTCACAAATATCGTATAACTCATGGAATGAAATGCAACGCACGCCACACACACGTGCACAACACGTGACCAAAATAGTGCCTAGGATTTAGGGTCGTGACAATACGAGCCCCGAAGCTACAACTTGAAGTCTTAATGCCTTCCAGGGACGGAGATACCGAGAGGATACCCCGACGTTTCAAATCTGCCACCCACCAGCTCCCAAACACAATCCAGCATGGTCCAGGTAATCATGCCCTCGGCTCCAGTTTCAGTAATCCAGGATACGAATTGGTATACACTCAACTGCCGCCCCAAGATTCCCGAATGGCAATCCCGTCAGCCAATCCACCTCCATCTTCAGTTTCCATCCCAGAAAATGGCAACCGACCTCTACCCAATGACCCCCATTTGGCTTGGTTGGTCGAGCAGATAAAGGAGATGCAAGGGAAAATGGCCAACTCTCGGAAAGACTCGCTCATGCCCACAGATCCAAGTAAGGTGGTTCCTCTCCCCCAGAGTTCAGAATTCTGGAGATGGAGAAGTTTGATGGGACAGAATGCCCGAAGACTCACATCGATACCTACGTCTTAGGTATGAGAGCCAAAGGTGCTACCCCTCAACAAATGGAGGACCATTTCTAGCACTCCCTAAAATCTTCGGCCTTGAGTTGGTTCCTCAACGAAAAAGCAGAGAACCGCTCCACCTGGGAGCAAATCAGTGATATTTTCCTGGAAAAATACCGAGCCAACATGGAGTGGGAAACAAATAGCCATGACCTGCAGGCCACCGAGCAAAAGGATGATGAGCCGGTGGGGGAGTTCTATAAAAGATGGAATTGGAAATTAAGCGAGATAATGGATCCCGTTTCCAAGGAAGAGCAAATGGATATATTCCACTCTTGCCTCAAACCATATCTGAGGGCCTTGATTAGCCACCATTTCTATCCCTATCTACGCGCCATGGTCAATGCCGGGACCAAGTTTGAAAAGGCTTTGAGCATACAGAAAACAACGGTCACTCCTGCCTCTTCCTACCGCTACCGGGCAGCCCCGTCAAATCCGGCACCTGTCCCACACAAAGGAAAAGAAGCCACCGAAGCAGTTCACTACATTCATAATGGAGTCCAAGGAAACTGCGACCAAGCACCCCCAAGGAGTAATAATCCTCCTCGGCAGCAGCATTTTCAGCACTTTGATAACCTCAAAATGCCCCTAAGCCACGTGTTTGAGGCATTGGTAAAATGGAACATGCTCAAGCCCCTTGAGAATTATCAGCCGAGGAATCCTAACCCTAACATGGATATGAGCAAGCGGTGTGCTTTTCACAACTACCCCGGCCACACCACAGACAATAACTTCGTACTAAAACAAGTGGTCCAAGGGCTAATTGAAGAAGGAAAGTTGGAACGCCCCCGCGGTCCCAACACAATCGAAAATCCATTCCCCAGAAATGATAGGGTGAACATGGTGGCATTCAGCGAAACCTCATATATGGATGAATCCTCTGCACTTTCAGCAAGTAACCAAAACAAGATGGGCGAAAAGAACAATTTTATCTTCTGGAAAGGGTCAGCTCAAAATTGTGACCACTTCTGCTCCATGATAAGTTGGAACGAGCTCCGCAAAGCAACCAACGATCTAGACATTTTGATGCCTTAGCCTTTATCTTGGGAGGACATTAGGGAAGCCGCCAAACCCCTAACAAAAGCAATAACGGTGAATGAACTAAGGTGTGATGTATGGTCATACGCTAACCAGGGCCCACCCATGATAGAATTGGGAGAAGCGAGCAAAGAAAGATAGAAGCCCGAAGTAAATGTTCTGACCCATTCCGGCCAAATCCTGACAAATCCTCCAAGGACAGACAAAAGACCGGCAATGCCTGAGCATCGAACCGAGAAGGGCCCCTACGCCAAAGAAACTGAAGTGCCTGACCCAAAGGGAGAAGACCCAATCTTAACTCAACTGAAGCGCACTCAAGCCAACATATCCCTTTGGTCCCTGCTCACTTCCTCCTATCCTCACAAGCTTAAATTGGAAGAAAGCCTAGCTCGAACCATGGTCCCAATAAATGCCACCCCGGACGAGGCGGTACAAATGATCGGCAACGTTCATTATGGTAACATCATCACCTTTATTGAGCTTGATTTGCCAAAATTTGGGGCTAACCATAACGAGCCTCTCTACATTACCATTCAGCTCGATGAGTGTCGCCTTCCTCGTGTCTTGGTAGATGGAGGATCGGCCATGAATGTCCTCCCTGCCAAAATGATGGATTTGTTAGGGATCAAGCCGGCCAATTTAAAGCCTTCAGTTCAGACAATCAAAGCCTACGACTCAACGTCTCACTCAATTTTGGGGGTAGCCACTTTGAATCTTTGGTTTGGAAAGCAGATGATGCCGATAAACTTCCAGGTTATTGATATCCCAATAACCTTTACCGCCATCTTGGGCCGGCTTTGGTTGCACCAAATAAACAAGGTGGCATCAACTTTGCACCAATATGTGAAATTCATTCAAGGAAGCGATCTCACCACAATATACGGGGACATTGTGACCACAAAAGGGACAAACACAAATGGCATCCCGGTCCTAGAAATTAAACATGACGATGAGGGCATGATGTTGACGTGATTCGCAGTTGAAGGCCCAAACGCACAAGTATGCTGCATAGACCTCCCTCTGTCTTGAGACCAGATTCCTCTCCCCATAAAAATGATGAAGCTCATGAATTATGTTTTTGGGCTTGGTTTGGGCAAATGCTATCAAGGCACCCAAAAGATCATTGAAGTCAAAGAACAAACCACCCGTCGTGGCCTAGGGTATGCTCCTACTCCCAAAGACGTTGAAGAGGACAGAAAGACTGCACGTGGGAAGCGCCTGGCAGTTGACAAAAGAGGCCCGTACACAACCTCCAATCTCCATCCCTACAGCTTTAACATGGCCCGGTACTTTACAAAGAAAACTCATGACTTGAACGAGGACATAGAGAAGAAGGCAGGGATCATCAATGTGAGACAAGGTTGGTCTGCAACAATGGACAAATGGGAGATGCTCCAATAAAGCCTTGAGAAGTTCAGAGGCCTCGAGTCAAACCTCGTTAGGAGAGCATTTCTCGGTGCATCAACCCTACCAGGACCCACCACCACCACTATTCACAACGAAATTTGGTTAGGGGAAAGCCCTGCTTTGGTAGAGGAGTTTGAAAAACTTTCTGTCGTCACCCTTGCCACAAACAAACGGGATAAACAAGTGTTTGAGCTAACAATGCCCAAAGAAAATAAAGAAGATTCCGAAGAAGATGTATGGGATGAGCCTTCTCTTCAGCGGCTCTTCAGTGAAGAGATCGAAATGCCGAACCTAATCGATTTTGTTTCTGATAACTCATTGACAGCCATGATTGGGGACATCAACGCAAAGCCTTTTGACCCTCGCACCCTCTCAAGTCCATCAAAAATGCCGTTGAAGAACTGGGTTACCTTTTCCGGACCCACAGCCAGCAAAGAAGAGATGATCGAGAAGCTTGGTCTAACCCCTCGTCTCCTAGAGTCTAAATTTGAAAAATATCGCGAGACTGTTGTATTTGAATTTGAGCCTCTCGAGTCATCTGATGGCCTTACGCCTGAAGATTATGAGTTTTAGCCAACAATGTGTTCCCCTACATTTTAAATGAAAAGTTTGACCTTTCTGAATATCCCTTCATTGCCACTTTAACAAATGATAAATTAACTAACAAACTAAGAACAGTTAATAATGATTCACTTGATAAAGACGCAAACACATTAAATTAACAATACATTAAAGAAATCTTTAAGCATGTTGTCAAGTGAGAGGAAAATCGGGCCCAAGCTGCCGAGGAAGTTTTGACCAAAGTGAATTTGGGGACTGTCGAAGAGCCTAAAGAGATGCAAATCAGAGAATTCTTTGTCGATACCGAGCAAGAAGCACTGATCGCCCTGCTAAAAGAATTTGTGGACTTGTTTGCCTGGTCCTACCAAGACATGCCCGGCCTAAATCCCGCCATAGTAGAGCACCAGATTCCCTTGAACCCCGATGTCAAGCCCGTCAAGCAGAAGTTGCATCGGATCAAGCCTGAATGGTTCTTACAAGTCAAGGAAGTGATCGAAAAGATGCTTCGCATCGGCTTTATTAGTGTGATCGAATACCCAACTTGGCTCTTCAACATAGTCACGGTCACCAAGGCTAATTGAAAGGTCCGTTGTTGGGCATATTTCCAGGATCTCAACAAAGCAAGTCCTAAGGACAATTTTTCGCTGCCAAACATAGATATGTTGGTCGATACCACGGCTAATTTCAAAGTTAAGTCCTTCATGGATGGTTTTGCCAGCTACAATCAGATCAAGATGGCCGAAGAAGATCAAGAGAAAAACGCCGTCACCACCCCATGGGGAACTTACTGTTACACGGTAATGCCTTTCGGACTGAAGAACGCTGGGGCTACCTACCTACGGGCAGCGACAACACTTTTTCACGATATGATCCACAAGGAAATCGAGGTGTACATCGACGACATGATCATTTACTCAAAAGGATCAGATGAACAACATCTCACCGACTTGAGAAAATTCTTCGATCGTCTTTGAAAGCATTCAATGGGTTGAACCCTGCTAAACGAACGTTTGGGGTAACCCGGGGCAAAGTATTGGGATACATGGTCACAGAGCGAGGTATCTGTAAGTACCCAAATCCGGATCGTCAAAATCCGTTAAAAAGTTAACCGTAATTATTTAACTGGCCCTTTCCAGGTTAACCAGAACCCGTTAAGCTCCCCGTTCTCAAGCCAACGAGATATCCCGGGACTGCCCCGTGCATCCCAACGTCAAAGCATACTCAACACACGTTATCACACGTAAAATTATGACTTTCCTCGAAAAATGCACTTTTCGGCACTTTTCGAGGGCGTTTCGGACATTTTTCGGACAATTATTTAAAAAGCAGAAAAAACCGGGAATAACGGGACAAAAACCCTAGCCTAGGCGAGTCACAGGGGCACGTGGCATGCACGCCAAAGCCCACAAATCAACATCAATCAAATTCCAAGGTGAAAAGACCAAAATGCCCTTGAAATTGAATGATTGTCCGTCCGAACTGTTTTGCTTGAAAATCCAGAATTGCCAACAAGTCCTCCAACTTTCCAAAATACCATAAAACCTCCCAAAATGAATAAGAGTCCGTCCGAACTGTTCTGCATTTTCACCCTATAAATACAAGGGCTGTCAAAACATTTAAAAGAGGAAAAAATATAATCTCTCTTCACAAACCCCACGGTCCTAGGCCGATCTACCCCCTCTCGAGCCCCATTTTGTCTCAATTTGCATGAAAACCTCGTTTTCCGACCAAACACGAATCAAACAAACTCAAAACACCCTTCCAAACACCAAACCGTATCCCGTATACGTCTACCGAGTCAAAGAGTTAACCCCTAGCCATAGGTAACACTCTCTCTCTAGTTTCGGTCAAAATTATTGAAATGTTGACAGAACGCTGTCTACGGGGTCCGATACGTTTTACCCCAAAATCATCTTCTCTCCCGTAAGAGAAGTAATTTCGGGTTAAAACGGTGTTCCGACCCCGTTTTTTACGTTTATATTATTTACAGTCCGGATCGTTTGATCCGTCGATCGCAACTTTACAGTCCAAACCGTTTGGTTTGTGATAGTCATTTACAAAATCCGGATCGTTTGATCCGTCGATACCGTCATTTAAATAATGCACATTTACAACTCCGAGCCGTTTGGCTCGTCAATCGCACCTTTACTGTCCGGATCGTTTGATTCCGTCGATATCGTACTTTAAATACTGTCATTCGAACTCCTTTTCAAAATGCGCAAAAGTGACGTTTGGCATCCAAAGGCTCATTTTCAACTCAAAAATCGACGTTTGACATTCAAACGCCCTTTTCCTTAAAATCAACGTTTGACACTCAAACTAAAGATTTAAACCTGTCCCTCACGCCCTTTTCCTAAAAAATCTCAAAACTGACGTTTGTCATTCAAATGCTCGCTTTTTTCATAAATCAACATTTGAAATTCAAACCAAAATTAAGCTTGTCATTCAAGCCCCCCTTTTCAAAAATGCAACACACACACACACACACACTTTTGAGAAAGGTAGAAAGACTCGTCATACGAGGCATTTCGGGTGACCTCCGTACACTCTTTCCGAAACGTAACGTGACCTCCGAACCTAACAATCTCTGGTCCTAAAAGTCATTTTCAAAGTTTGGGCTCAAAATACAAAACAACACATTTTCAAAGCCATTTCCAAAGTTTGGGCTCAAAATACAAAACGACACATTTTCAAAGCCATTTTCAATGTTTGGGCTCAAAATACAAAACCGCGTGGCGACTCCTCTCCTTCCCGAAAGCGAGGTCCCAAGCCTGTGAAAGATAACCGCTCACCGCGTTTCCCCCGCGCGCGATCCTGGGTAATTTCAGTTGGCGACTCCGCTGGGGACTAAGGATACTTTTTTCAAAACGGCCGTCGTTTTCAAAAAGCATTCCGTGGGTCAAACTTTCGTTTACCCTTCCTCATTTTTGTGTGCGTGTGTTGTTCAAAAAAAAATCGAACGGTTTTCGAAACAAAAAAGGAAATGTGTGTTGCATTTGCATCCAAAATCATAACATGTTCGTGCATTCCCGTTCATACTTGATTTTCATGCTACATTTTGAACTGCGCATAAATTCTTTAAAACACATTCTAAAAATCTCTGTTTTACAAAAATAAAAAAGAAGAATTTAGTGACCGCACACTACTTGCACTGCTGCCTCTGTACACCGCACACTACGCGCACTTGCTGTCTCGATACACTGCACACTACGACCCGTAACCCGGGATGACCGTTCAGTTGCAGCTCGGTTGGTCTGCGAGACACCTTTTGAGCGCGCACGGGGTCATCCCAAACAGCCCATCCTAGCCCGTGTAAGCCATGCACTCTTTATGTCACACTTCGTCCAAGACCCCGGTTGGTTTTTGGCTTAGTACGTGTCATAAAGCCCAAGTGTATGTTTTTTACGCCGGTCTCCCTCATAAGTCAAACTTAAAAGTCAAGACCGAAGGTCGTTCCTGACCCGAAGTCTTAGCTTTTTCGGCCTTGACTTTGATGCGGAGCCATGCCGAAAAACATATCCGAAGGTTCAATGTGACACCGTGTCACCAAACCCTCAACGTATGCACCGTGCCAGCCACAACTTGGCCAATGCCAAAAGCTAAGGCCCATTGAGCAGGCGAGTCAGGAGAGGTCATGCCGAAATTTCGGCACAATTTCTGCCTTAACTGAAGGACGTTGACTTCGCCCGTGGCCCACGTGTAACATATGTTGTAAGTTTACGTGACCAGCTAGCCTTAAGTTCACTTTTTCCGTTGTTGGTGGAACTCGCTTGCCTTATAGGACCCTCGCTCGGGATTGTCCACCCCGGGAAGACGATTTACAGGTGAAAAATGAGGGGCTTATAAACGTAGTGACGAGATCCACTGATTCGAGCCTTAGGTTAATTGCGAAAAAGAAGACACGATCTTTTCCAACCAATTAGGACTCTGAGAAAATACGTTTTAAGTAAACATTAATCGGTAACTGCACATTGCACAAGCCCGAAACCCTGAGCCAAATGCCCTTTCCGAATCCTAAACCCTACCTTTCGTTCCCTGCAGCGAGCAGAAAGTGGTTCAGAATTTCGGGTCAGCACCTCGCCAGAATCGCAGTTACGGCCGCATCAGACAGTTCTTCGGTTCCCTCAGTTCCTTCAGCCAGACTCTCGGACATGTCAAGCTCACCGGGAAATCGTTACGGGAATGGAACCCCGCCACCGGTAACAGATATGACATTGGAAGAGGCCATCCGGGCCTGTGAGGTGCACAAAAGGCAGAAAGAAGATCAGCAGAATTTCGTGGTACAGCTTCTGAATGAGCGAGGTATAGCAGCTATCCCCCAGCCAGATGGTACTATTGTTCTGATCAAGGACGACGAGCCTCCTCGATCAACTCCTCAAACCTTCAACCAGGTTCCTCCCCCGCCAACTTACGGGATGCCTTCGAACCAAGGAAACAGCCGACCTAGGCTTCATGTTGCCACCTCTCAAGGCACCCCTATCATATATGGCCAAGCCAGTACTACTCCCTTCACTCAGTATAACCAGCGCACCACTGGACCATCTCAAACAGATGTCAATATCCTCCAATACCCTCCTGGGTTCAATCCATTGCCTATATACGAACCTCAAAACACCGGGGATAAACCCCGATACAGTTCAGAAAAGGCCCCCATATACCCACATATATCAAGCCTTCCACCTCCAATTACTGCCGCTCATATGGCAGCACCCGGTGTCGAACCTCAAAGTCCACCACTAGACCCAACCCTGGCCTAGATGGTCGAACAAATGAAAGACCTGAAAGCCAGCATAATCAACTCAAAGTAAGAAACGCTCAAATCCACCGATCCGGGAATGGTCACGCCTCTCCCTGCCAAATTCAGAATGCCGAAAATGGACCGATTCGACGGAACCGAATGTCCACAAACGCATGTTGACACCTACGTTCTCCGGATAAGAGTGAAAGGAGCAACCCTCCAGAAAATGGCCAATCACTTCCAGCATACGCTCAAGAGTTCTGCGCTTCGATGGTTCCTAAGGGTCAAGCCCGTACATCACCATACCTGGGATCAGATCAGCAATATCTTCTTATAGCGGTACAGATCCAACCTTGAGTGGAAAACAAGTCGTGAGGACTTAATCACCACCGAGCAGAAAACAGATGAAAGCGTCGGAGAATTCTACAAGAGGTGGAGTTGGAAACTCTCCGAGATTATGGAGCCACTCTCCAAAGACGAACAGATGCGGATCTACAAGTCCTGCTTGAGGCCGTCCATCAGAACTCTCATCAGTCATCACTTCTTCCCAGATCTCTGAGCCATGGTCAATACCGGCTCATAGTTCGAAAAGGATCTCTAAGAAAAATCGGCCACAGCGTGCAGTCTGAATACTGGTCAGCAGCTACATTCAATCCCGCATCGGCCCCCGATAAAGGGAAAGATACGTCTGTCAACTACATCCATTAGGGACAATAGTCGAGCAACAGAAACCTAGCCCCGCAAAGCAGCAACTCCTCCACGAAGCAGCCATTCGTACACTTCGACAAGTTGGATATGCCTCTGAGTAAGATGCTGGAAGGGTTGATCAAAGAGGGCCTCCTCAAGCCCGTTGCAAACTACAAACCCAAGAATCCCACAGTCAATGCCGACAAAAGCAAATACTACGCCTTCCACCAATACCACGGGCACACAACTGACAGCTGCCTGGGGTTACCGTATGAGATCCAGAACCTGATAGAGGAATGAAAATTGGAGCGTCCCCGTGGACCTAATATAGTTGGAAACCCTTTTCTGAACAACAACAGCATAAACTCCATCGAGTGGGTGCCAAAGAAGATTGCCGCAGAGCCAGTTCCTCCGCCTCTTCCAGCCAGGTCCTCATCAAACGTCCACATCAGTTACAATATTTGTGACTGTTCCGAATGCCTTGAGTACGAGTTCCAAGACTTGATCAGGGGCGATTCCCCCAGAAAGCAGAAGAGGTAGTCTTCTCAGCAAAAACTGAAAGAAAGATATGAAGCTGGAGACACCAGAGTGGGTACACTCGGAGAGCCATCCGGGAAGTTCGATTACTATGTGCTCTACTCCATCCAGTCCTCCCTTCCTTCAAGCCGTGCAGCTTTAGAATAGACAGGGGTGGGAAAGCCGAAAAATCCTGCTGACGCCAAAGTTCAGGCCTCAGGACACCGAGATACCTCAGATCTTGGCAACCTTACCTCCAGCCAGAAGCCTAATCCCCCGCGGGATCAGCCAAGGTTCAATTTACCCAACTTCAGAGCACGGGCCGGCAAAGGAAAGTCGAAGTCAACTTGGCACTCGCACTCAATCAATGTGCTGACCAAGGGCGGCCACCGCCACAAGCTACCTCGACACAATCCCGAGGCACCACCAAAATCTTTGCCTCTCAAGAGGAAGACATGAAACGGATGGCTCGATGACTCTCCCTCTCCAGAAAGAGATCAGATCTACGATTCCTGACTGTATGGCATCATGCTCACCTTCTGTGATGAAGACCTACCGAAAGGGGCCTCGGGGCACAACGAAGCTTTATACATCACTCTCTGGATCAACACCATCTCTCTCCTCAGAGTATTGGTAGACAATGGATCACCAGTCAATGTCCTTCCTCTCAGCATGATGCGAGCCCTACGCATCGATGAAGCCTATATGACCCCATCCGCCCAAACTATCAAGGCCTACGACAGCACATCTCGTCCCATCCTGGGAACGGTTACTCTGGAGCTCTGGTTCGAAACCCAAATAGTGCCAGCAGAATTCCACGTGATGGACATCCCGTCCGAATTTACAGCTCTGCTGGGACGCCCATGGCTACACCACATGAAGACCATAGCCTCCATTCTCCATCAGTGTGTCAAGTTCATTAGCTGGCAAGGAGATCTCAAAGTCATCAGATGGGACAGTTTCCTCATAGGGAATGAAGCCGAAATGCCAATCAAGCGTGCCCACAGCCAGGCACTGGGGCTACCTCATGCAAGCCGACCAAGGGACTACCGGGGCAAATCTCATCAGAATCCATCAGAGTCCGGAGGTACTAACTATGTCAACGTCCTCGAACAGGCAGATCCTGAAGCAGTCAGATTCATCAAGTTCAACTGCCATTTCCGAAACTTGGACGCAGACTGGAAAGAAACTCTTAGCATCGCGATGATACGGGCACACAAACCCCCTATCTCCGATTGAAGATTTGTCATCATCCTTCGAGCCAACTCTCTGGCCCTGCCAGGCGAAGAAATATTCGTGATAAAGGTCAACAAGCATCGTCACACTCGTGATGAATGTATGGCAGTCATCTAGGATGTCCTGCCCGCCGAGCCCCTCTTCTCAAGCGAAGGGCATGATGTTTTTCTAGCAGCTCCAGCTTCACAGCAGGGCACGAGACGTCCGCAGGAAGATCCTTGCATACATATGCTCAGTTTCGAGGATGGCTCCAGTTCCGACGAGGTCACCTATGATGAGGGATCCAATACCATGGAAATCGTCAAGCTCAATGTCCAGTACAGGTAGTTATTCGGCGAGTGGAAACAACTGGTTGACACGACAAAGAGAAAATGGGTTCGGGGGTCAAGTTACGATGTGGGAAGAGAATATAAAGCTCACCCACATCGCCTCTTTCGAGACTTTCAATCAAACAAGGACAATTATAGTCATTCTAAGTGTGTGCAATTTTTGTCAACAAGCAAGGCATGCAAATTTGGATTTCATTAATGATATTGAAACTAAATACAACTTGTGAGCCATTAAAGGGGGCCACACCCTTACAATTGGTAAATTTGAATTACAAGGAAAGGATGAGACAATCTGTCCAGGGACTTTGGATGTCGTCCAACACAGGACTTCCTCAGGAGAGGGATGTCGGACGACACAGGATGTCCTGGTCAGATTGCCTCTTACAAAGGGGGTGGTTAAGCCACCGAAACTAATCTAAAGCTAATACAAGGCTATTTTAACTATGGAGAAGCACTGTTTAGGGTCTAAGATCAATTTGGGGTTGATTGGACTAAATAAAGTCAAGAATGACTTTCGGTGATACCGATGTCATATGACACAGGACACCCAGAGTGTCCTGTGTCGGATGACATAAACCGCCTCCATCATCAGATTTCACCCAAATGATTCCAGACTGCCCAAACAGTGATATTGAACTACAATACTAACTTGAAACAGTAATATGACACTAAATAGAGGTAGAAACTGTAAAGGGAATCAATCTGAGCTTATCTGAAGTCACTGAAGCCAAACAGCTTTCTGGGATCTCTATGTCGTATGACACAGGACTCCTTGAGGTGTCTTGTGTCGGACGACATAGGTGTCCTATATCAGTGCTTTCAGCAGATTGATCCCACACTAATCA
The DNA here is from genome assembly GCA_022495995.1 of Adenophora triphylla var. japonica. Classification (NCBI taxonomy): domain Eukaryota; kingdom Viridiplantae; phylum Streptophyta; class Magnoliopsida; order Asterales; family Campanulaceae; genus Adenophora; species Adenophora triphylla. Next base: position 87,803 of record JAFEMH010003583.1, read on the forward strand.
AATCATGAAACTAGGCTACATTACTAACTGAAGGCAGTAGAATAACAATAATACGTGAGTATTATGGGAGGATCACATGGCTTTGATGACCCAATGTGAATGATCACATGTATTGGGCCATGATTATGGGAGCCATCACCTCCTAACTCAAACAAAAATAATAAAGATGGAAACTTTAATGAAACTAATAACACTAAATGTCCAGATCTGAAGTGAGGAGATGTGAATATTGTTGATTCACATCTCCACCACCTTTATCATGCAAAATCCCAAATAAATCACGTAATATCAAATGGCATAAGTAAGCAAAGCAAATGAACAAGCAAGTAAGATATGAACATAAATGAAAGGAGTTTAGGGTCTACCTATTGTAGTCCACAAGGCAAAAGCACCAATAGTATGGTGTTTGCCCCTTCAAAACATTAACAAGGAATGACCACCTTTGGAATTTGGCTTGGATCTGTGTGTGTGAGGAGGGAGGTGAGTGTGTGTTTCTCTCTCTTCTCACAAATTCGGCAGAGTAACCTTACTTCAAAAATCCCCCCTAAAATGATCAGCAAAGCCCTTTATTTATAGGCATGCTGAAAGGAGCTCCTATGTCGTACGACATGGAGCTTTAACCGCCTTAGGTATGTCCTGTGTCGGATGACACCGGTCATTCCTAGGACAGACTGGGCCGAAGGGAGGCAGGCCCTAGGAGGAATCAAATGGATGAAAGTAAATAAATAAATAAATGAATAATGAAGGCCCAAAATGCATTTTAAATAAATAAGCGAGCCCAAAACTAAATGCATCTAAATGAAAGCATACCCAAAAACATGAGTTCGGGTCGGGGTACTCACAGAGCCCCTCGGCGACGTCACTTCCACGGGAAGTGGGGTCGTCGACAAAACGAGAATCCCGAGCCGGACATGGACTGGCGTGAAAAAGAGATGACCAAGATGGTCGAGTAGCTGGACCTTTTATGAAAAGGATTCCTACGTATCCCATGAGGGAATCAAGCCAAAACGTAGTTTGAAGACATAGGAACGAGCCTAAAGGAGTGTAGGAACAAGCTTAAAAAGGTGTAGGAACAAGCCTAAAAGGTATAGGAACAAGCCTAAAAAGGTATAGAAATAAGCCTAGAGAGGTATAGGAACAAGCCAAAAAAGGTATAGGAACGAGCCTAGAGAGGTATAGGAACAAGCCTAAAAAGGTATAGGAAGGAGCCTAGAGAGGTATAGGAACGAGCCTAAAAAGGTATAGGAACGAGCCTAGAGATGTATAGGAACGAGCCTAAAAAGGTATAGGAATGAGCCTAGAGAGGTATAGGAACAAGCCTAAAAAGGTATAGGAACGAGCCTAGAGAGGTATAGGAACGAGCCTAAAAAGGTATAGGAATGAGCCTAGAGAGGAATAGGAACAAGCCTAAAAATATATAGGAACGAGCCTAGAGAGGTATATGAACAAGCCTAAAAAGGTATAGGAACGATCCTAGAGAGGTATAGGAATGAGCCTAAAAAGGTATAGGAACGAGCCTAGAGAGGTATAGGAACGAGCCTAAAAAGGTATAGGAACGAGCCTAGAGAGGTATAGGAACGAGCCTAAAAAGGTATAGGAACGAGCCTAGAGAGGTATAGGAACGAGCCTAAAAAGGTATAGGAACGAGCCTAGAGAGGTATAGGAATGAGCCTAAAAAGGTATAGGAACGAGCCTAGAGAGGTATAGGAACAAGCCTAAAAAGGTATAGGAACAAGCCTAAAAAGGTATAGGAATAAGCCTAAAGGGTATAGGGACAAGCCTAAAGGATATAGGAGCAAGCCTAACGAGGATCGAGATTAACTCAAAAGTATCGCGAGATGAACTCCAAGAAAAAGAAATGACTTTTTCGAGAAAGTAAACAAAAGACGAGATGATTTGCAGTTGAAATGAGATATACTTTCATACATGTGATGTGCTTACCTATAGGGATTGTGCACACGAGGATCACTTGAAGTGATTGGCTGACTTTGGAAACATTTGTCGAGTAGAACATGAACTTTGCTGTTAATATTACTGGGAAACAGACTTTGCTGACGATTTATCGTTGCAAGACGGACTCTGTTGATGATTTGTCGTCACAAGACGGGTATTGCTGATGATTTGTCCTTGCTAGACGAACCTTTAACGATGATTTGCTAACGAGGCTGATGAGCTTGACGAGCAGTGCTTGGAGACTGAGGCAGCTAGGGCTCTTTCAAACGATGCTGATGAGTCTGAAGATGACGATACCTACGAAGATGATAAAGGCAGAATATGCGACCTGCAGGATTTGAACTCATTGTACAGATTGTAATTTGAGGCGCAGGGAGGCGACGGCCAGGAAGAGAGCGGGGAGGACTCTGGTGACGACTCAGAGTCAGAATGATTGTGGCAGCCCCCTTTTGCCATGCTTTAGGACTTTTAGGGAGAAAAAGAGAGAAAACACAATGCATGCACTACTCTATTGCTTCTCACTTTGTAAAACAATATTTTTTGTATTTTGCAACTAATGCATTCTCTTGATAGCATCTAAACTTATTTGTTTATATGCATTAGTCCGTCCCAAGAAATGGCAAAAAAGAATGGCATTTGTTAGGGGTTGGTATTTTTGTGGTTTGGTATCTATTGGGTGTTATTTGTGTATTTGTGGGGGTATTGGATGTGCCAAACCCTCTCCCATGCATTTGGTGAGTAAGAGGAATGGATATATATAGTTTTGGGATGCTCTGGATAGGTTTTGAGCAAGTATCGGATCGCCGATGGAATGCTGCAGATGCAGCCAGTGCTGATGTCTGATGGATGGTCACATTAACGAACTTTCTTGGACAACCAGCCCCAGCATTTATAAAAGGACAGATTTGCAAAAGGCAACTTCCAGCAGTCACAGCAGCCCCAAAATCGACCTTCAATACCAAAATTAGCCCCAAGATCCAATATTTTGCCCAAAATGGAACGTTATGATGAGAGATACAATGTAGCTACATTACAGGCAGAATCATCATGTACCCCAGGAGGCACCCCTCATTTCAGACCTCAGTCAATCAGTCATAGACTCGGAAATATATACGTGCAGGGGCACATCTTTTGAAAAGTGGGAATGAATCCCGAATTTTTGTATGACACACTCGCTTTGGGTTTGACTCTTTTGAGAGAGTATAAGCACAACAAGGTATGGAAAAGTGTATGGAAGCCCCTGCTGACAGAAAGACAGTGTTTGGCTCTATTTTCCTATGATGTAGAAAGAGAAGACTTGTCGAGACATTTGAAAACCTGTCTTATTCGTGATGATCACAAGGCTGCTTAAAACCCTTTATTGATGTTCAGGTTATTCAAACACTAAATCTGATATGAACAAATATTTTGATTAATCGCAAGGAGAAAACCAACTGATATCGAGAATCAAGCTTGGAAGGATGGAAAGTGTATAGGAACGGTCCTTGATGAGACCGGATTTTTTTGGATTTGTTTGTGATTTTGACCAGACCAATTATGGTTGCCTACGTTCCCCTTCTTGGGAGGAGCTCAGGTCGCCGTAGTTCGGGCTTATCCCGATTGAAAAGAGAATGAATATTGAAATTCGAGGATCTGGACCTTTGAGGATTTTGAGGATTTCTCCGAGAATTGGAGATTTGAAGAATATGTCTCCTCCTGGAGTGTCGATAAAAGACACGGCTGCGAAGCCCCAGTGGGACATCCACGGCAAGTGTTTGCGGAAGAGAAATGAAATATGCTCACATAAAGTGCCAAATGAATGTATTGAATTTGCAAAATCTTAGATTGACGACTTTGAGCCAAGATGGATTAGATTCCAACTTAAGCAAGCAACGAAGCATTAATTTGATTTAGATCTCGAAGATGAAATTACTATCCGGTAGGGACTGTAGCTGGGTTTCAGGGCTTCGATCGGCCATTAGGTGATTTGGAAAGTCATGACCTCTTAAGATGAGAGGTCGGCTAGGCCTTTTACTGATTGAACCTCTAAAGATGAGAGGTTGGCTTGCAGGGATGTGTTTGGGAAATCTACGGCGAGGAAGATTGATTGCCTCTAAGAATGAGAGGTCAGATTTTGACTTTGGCCAAAGGTAATGGTGACAGTAATGGGAATGTCCTCTAAAATCGAGAGGATGGCTTGGGATTGGCTAGAGGTAATGGTGAGGGGACATTCGTGTTGTCTCTTTGTTCACTCTGAGACTCCCTTTGAATAAAGACTGAATCTTTTGACTTTTGCTTTCGAGAGGATCGCTAGGGACTATGCTCTCTTTCTTTTCTCTTTTTTTATTGTTTTTTTAATTCCTCTCTCTTTTTTCCAATTTTGTTTTTGAGAGGAGAATTTCAGCTAGCCCCCAGGATGGATCATTGCTTTCTGTCGTTCTTGAGCTTGGAGACGGTCGATCTTTCTTTGAATCACGGGAGTCTAAAGGATAGTCCCTCTTCTTCTGGCGATGGCTGAATGGGTTTCAATACATGCCGATCTTGAACCGAAAGGGTATTGTTTAGTGAGGGTGAGGTAATGGATTCCCTAGGGTGAAAGTCTTCAACCGTAATCCCTACCAGATGACCTAAATGAAACTAAGTCTTTATTGCTTGCTTAAGCTTTAAATGAGAAAAGATTCATGCAAATTCATCGAGCAACGAAATGATGAGGATGATGAAAGAGATGTGAGCATATGAGATGCAAGATGGGGAGTTGGTAAGCCCCAATTTGAGAAAGATATCAGTTGATTTTCTTACTTTGATCAATTTAAATATTAATCATTTCAAAGAATTAGTGATTGAGCAGCACAAGTGATCATGTGGAATAAAACCATTTCAATCAGGTGTAATGTGGGTGTGCAAATGATGTCTCGAGTCTAGCAAGAAAAGAAACAAAGACTTTTATTATTGCAAGAAAAAACTAGTCTAACGTGGACTTAACAGACTCTTGTCCAATAAAGGACATTCATTAAAGAAACAAACAGACAATCTAGAACCTACAAAGACTGATTGACTGTATTGGATAGGAGGGCCCTGGGTTCTGGTGAAGATCACAGAAGAAGATTGGTAACCACATTGGGGCAAGGAGCCTTCTCAATCTTCCCCTCATCAATAAGCCTTTGGATGAGCAGTTTCAAAGGGACGCAGTCATTGGTAACGTGTCCAGGATACTGATGGTATTGGCAGTACTTGCTCGCATCCAGATTGGGGTTTGCCTTAACCGGGTTGTAATTATCCAGAGGCTTGATCAGCCCAGTCTTTACCAAACCATTAAATGCCTCCTCAATTGACATCCCTAAATCATCATTTTTCTATCGCTGAGGCTTTCCTCCACCAAGGCCGGATAACTGACCCTTCTCCCCTTGAATATTGTTGACGGTGTTAGAGACAGCAGTTTCCTTACCCTTCGAAGCAACGGGGGTAGAGCTTGGAATGATGGAATAGGTGGAATTCTCGCTTTCGGCTCCCGCACTCACCATTTCTCGCAGATTTGGGTAGTACCCACGCCCAACGGCTTCCCTAACAGCTAGCTTGACACATGAAAGGAAGATGGCCTTCTCATCGGATAGTGGAATTGGATGAATCAACTCATTCAGCTTCTTGTTCCACCTCTTATAGAATTCCGTCACGGACTCATCGTGCCTCTGGATGGTGCCGATCAAATCACTACGAGTGGTGTACCACTCGACACTTCCCTTGTACTTATCCAAAAAAGCATCACTTATCTGGGACCACGTAGCCCGTGCATCTGGCTTGAGACCTAGAAACCATCTCAAAGGGGAATCATCGAGAGACAAATGGAAGTAGAGGGCTAGCATCTCCTCGGTGGCCCCTTTGGTACACATAGTCATGATATAGCTGTTCACGTGAGTTTTAGGGCATGTGGAGCCTTCAAACTTTGCTATAGGGGGCATCTTGAAGTTCTGTGGGAGAGCCCGATAGTCTTTGAGCTCTACAGAATTGACCACACTTGACCCGAAAGTCATCTTGTGCAACTGATCTTTCACATACTTCAACTCTTCCTTCAAACTCTAAACATCGGAAGATGGGGGTTGCCCTACGGTTGGAGCTACCATGGAAGATGGAACAGGACCACTTGCCTGAACAGGCACCACAAAAGGAGGAACTGCAAACTGAGAAACTGATGGATTAAAGGGCAAAGCGGCCGGTGGCAATGACACTGGAGCACCCGCATAAGACTCACTTTGACCTTGGATCTTTACCCCAAAAGCATCATACCCGTTAAACTGCGGCTGCGCTATCGGTGGAGGAAAGCTTTGGAGCTGGGGCTGAGGATACTGCGGAATGCTGTCTTGACATATCTGGCTTCCCGACAGACGATACTGACCACCCTGCTGCTGAGTGGGCTGATCATGAGAAGCAACAAACTGACCGCCGAAAGCTGGATTGAGCGGCTGACCCGCGCTGCTATACTGACCCTGACCTGGGAACCCATACTGATTCCGAGCCGATCCAAATTGATTCTGAGCAAACCCATACTGTTCTTGGCTGACACCAATGTGCTGATTCTGCCAAACTGATTCTGAGGAGAAAACCCAAACTGATCTTGAGAGAACCCAAACTGGTCTTGAGCACTAACCTTCGGGAAGGAGCTTGACTTGCCTCTCAGTCCGTATTGCCCGCCATAAGTATACACTGGGATGGGGGGTGGTCTCGACACATTCCCATAAGTCGGCATCGGAAAGGAGCTAGGCACACCATAAGAGATTGGCGGGGGCACATTGTGATAGCCTTGCCTAGGTGATGATGGGGGAACAAAACCAGTGCCGGTGATAGTATGATAGTAACATCGGGCTCCTCCCTAACTTCTTCATACGACCCATCGGGGCGACAGATTACGGCAACCCCTTGCATACGCATCACTTCGACATAACGAGCCCAACCGGCCTCCTCACGAGCACGAGAGGCTTCAAGAGCAGCACGGAGAGAAGCCTCATGGGAGAAGTTGAAACCTGGGTGAGGATTAACAAACGGACTTCCCGAGGGTGTCATATGAGGACCCATGCCATGACCACCGCTAGGAGGGGCACCCAAACCGACGTTCGGCCCCACATTCTGACTTGATCCGGCCCTAAACCTTAACTGACATTCTGTCCCTAAGCTGGATCAAAACCCGCATTCTGATCCAAGCCTGCTGAAACTTGCGAATCTGCCATTTCTGAGACTACTGGAAACGAATCCTCGACTGGAGAGAAACTGATCAACCGACCACTCGGAACTCTAACCCAATACTTGCTCGCTGAAAGGGGGGAGAGAACTGTTTCAGGCACGGGAGAGGATAGGCTTAAGACGGACTCATGCATATGCCTTATTAAAGATTTAAATAAAAATAATTTTCATTAATCCTAAGAATGGTTGGAAAAGGGGGACACCTTCTTTTTCGCATTCTAACCTATTTTGAACTGGAGTGAACCTAAGGGGCATACAAGTCAAAACAAGTCAAACTCAAAATTTCCAAAACCAAGTTCAAGTCAACAACGTCTAGACTCGGGAGGAGGGGGGTTCGAAAGTACGTTTGAATGTACGAGACCGCATTTTGCAGGTAAAATCCTGAAAAAAATTCGGCATGACCTCTCCTCACTTCGAGTTGAAAATCCGGCATGACCTCTCGTCGCTTCATGGAGAAATGTCGGCATGACCTCTCGTTAGTACATGTCAAAAATTCGACATGATCTCGCGTTAGCACATGTCGAAAACGCGTCATGACTTCTTACGAAGCCAAGTCGAAAAATCGTCATGTACCTACGTCGAGACATGTCAAAATTTTGACATGTACTCACGTTAAGTTATGTCGTAAATTTCGACATAAAGAGGGAGAGTATGCCAAGACTTTGGAAATGAAGTACGACTCGAACATTGTGAGAAAAATTTTGAAAATCGAGTTTGAAAATGTTTTGAAAAGTATTTTGCCAAAAACCAACCGGTCACAGAAAAAAGTGTGTCACGGACAAGTGTGGCTCCTAACACTCTATAGACCGGGAGGACTTTAGGCACTCAAGCGTAGGCGAAACACGTCACCGTCTGCGATGCCGTCCGTACACTCCAAGGGTTCTAACTCTATGTGCAGGTAGTGTGCGAGTAGTGTGAAGGTACCTTCTAAAAAACTTTTGCTTTTTTGTAAAAAAGAGTTTTTTTTTTTTTTCAAAATGCAATATTTTCAAGTATGCTAAAAGGAAAAAAAAAACAAAAGAATGAGTCCAAAGCACGACAAAAGGGGACTGTCCCAAATGCCAGGAAATCACAAATAAACTGTATCTCAGAAGCATCAGAACCTCTCTGCCCTATCCACCTGATCAACTGAAACTGCCCCTGCACTGCTCTCCTCTATCGTCCGACACAGGACTTCCCAGGAAAGGGATGTCGTCCGACACAGGAGATCTCACTAACAGAGAGCCAAAACAAATAGCAAAGGGGAGAAACCCCACCACAAAAATACCATCATACCCAGGCATAAAGAAGAGATAGGCACATAAGCATGGCAAGGCACATAGGAGCACACAATGACACAAATCATACACAAAGAGAATGAGAAAATTGTCCAAGTTGATTAAAGAAAGTTAGACCCTCTCAAAAAAAGCTTTTCTTTTTCAAAAAAGAAGGATACCGGTACGTGGCATTGTTAGACCATAATTTATCCCAAGCCTCGGGTGAGGAAGCGATAACGGGAAGCTTAATGGTTTCCACTTATATACCAAGTATCACTTTTTTTCATTAAAAATAAAAGCTTTTCAATGTGTCCCCAACAGAGTCGCCACTGAATGAACGCTCGCCAAAAATTTATTTTTGATTAAAAAATGTTTTAATTTCTTTTTGGGAGTCGCCACGCCATTTTTTAAGGAAAACATTGAAAAACCTTTTTTTTTAAGAGAAAATGGGTTCGGGGGTCAAGTTACGATGTGGGAAGAGAATATAGAGCTCACCCACATCACCTCTTTCGAGACTTTCAATCAAACAAGGACAAATATAGTCATTCTAAGTGTGTGCAATTTGTGTCAACAAGCAAGGCATGCAAATTTGGATTTCATTAATGATATTGAAACTAAATACAACTTGTGAGCCATTAAAGGGGGCCACACCCTTACAATTGGTAAATTTGAATTACAAGGAAAGGATGAGACAATCTGTCCAGGGAATTTGGATGTCGTCCGACACAGGACTTCCTCAGAAGAGGGATGTCAGACGACACAGGATGTCTTGGTCAGATTGCTTCCTAAAAAGGGGGTGGTTAAGCCACCGAAACTAATCTAAAGCTAATACAAGTCTATTTTAACTATGGAGAAGCACTGTTTAGGGTCTAAGATCAATTTGGGGTTGATTGGAGTAAATAAAGTCAAGAATGACTTTCGGTGATACGGATGTCGTATGACACAGGACACCCAGAGTGTCCTGTGTCGGACGACATAAACCGCCTCCATCATCAGATTTCACCCAAATGGTCCCAGACTTCCCAAACAGTGATATTGAACTACAATACTAACTTGAAACAGTAATATGACACTAAACAGAGGTTGAAACTGTAAAGGGGATCAATCTGAGCTTATCTGAAGTCACTGAAGCCAAACAACTTTCTGGGATCTCTATGTCGTATGACACAGGACTCCTTGAGGTGTCCTGTGTCGGACGACATAGGTGTCATGTATCAGTGCTTTCAGCAGATTGATCCCACACTAATCAAATCATGAAACTAGGCTACATTACTAACTGAAGGCATTATAATAACAATAATACATGAGTATTATGGGAGGATCACATGGCTTTGATGACTCAATGTGAATGATCACATGTATTGGGCCATGATTATGGGAGCCATCACCTCCTAACTCAAACAAAAATAAAAAAGATGCAAACTTTAATGAAACTAATAACACTAAATGTCCAGATCTGAAGTGAGGAGATGTGAATATTGATGATTCACATCTCCACCATCTTTATCATGCAAAATCCCAAATAAATCACATAATATCAAATGGCATAAGTAAGCAAAGAAAATGAACAAGCAAGTAAGATATGAACAGAAATGAAAGGAGTTTAGGGTCTACCTATTGTAGTCCACAAGGCAAAAGCACCAATAGTATGGTGTTTGCCCCTTCAAAACACCAACAAGGAATGACCACCTTTGGACTTTGGCTTGGATGTGTGTTTGTGACAAGGGAGGTGAGTGTGTGTTTCTCTCTCTTCTCACAAATTCGGCAGAGTAACCTTACTTCAAAAATTCCCCCTAAAATGATCAGCAAAGCCCTTTATTTATAGTCATGCTGAAAAGAGCTCTTATGTCGTACGACATGGAGCTTTAACCGCCTTAGGTATGTCCTGTGTCGGATGAAACCGGTCATTCCTAGGACACATTGGGCCGAAGGGAGGCAGGCCCAAGGAGGAATTAAATGGATGAAAGTAAATAAATAAATAAATGAATAATGAAGGCCCAAAGTGCATTTTAAATAAATAAGCGAGCCCAAAACTAAATGCATCTAAATGAAAGCATACCTAAAAACACGAGTTCGGGTCGGGGTACTCACAGTGGCAACCGGCCCGTGCCGTCAGTTAAGCTCACTGCCAAAAGCGGCGCCAAGGCCAAAGGCACCAACCAAGGAGACAGGACTCCCCACATTGCTACAAATCAGATCAGCCTCGGGAACGCTTCCAGCAGCCATCTCGAGAACATCTGTGAGAGTCTTCCCCACAAGACAGATCAAGCTTTCGAAGAAAGGAATGATCACCTCAGCATCAACATGCTCAAGTTCGACCCTCCTCCCAGCCTTCACGGCCACGGATTCAGGCATCTCTCTAGCAAACTGCTAGCTCTGATAGACTTGGATATCCAGCGAGATCACGAGACCATCAACATCGCAGAATTCAATACCCCCGTGGGTTTAATCAAACAGATATAGGCAAACTTCTTGGTAACCGAGATCAAGGAAGGCCGCATGGAATGTCCCAGCACGACTTCCTTCGTCAATATCATCCAAGTGTTCCCGCCATTCGGAGACTTGGACGTGATTACAGTTCTAGACACCAGTCAGACGGCACGCACCTACGGAGACTATTTAGCTCTCGCAAGGAAAACCCTCCTGAAACTAGCTGCTCAAGAGAACCGCCTCTGGGACGAGAACCAAGCTCAGAAAACTCACAAGGACCAAGCCCTTAAAGCATCACAAGCAGCTTCAGACAGAAAGCTAGAGGCTACTCTAGAACAATTCGACCTCAAAGGTTTTGCCCACGGAAACTTTCTGGACTACCATCGCTTCTCATCAAACCCCCTCTGGCAAGGGAGGGCGGTCAACTGTCCTGACGACCTAGGAGATGGAATGGCACAGTACAAGGAATACCTAGCCAAACAGCATGAGGAATACAAGCGCTTATCTCCCCGAGAAAAGCAAGTCCTCTGTGAAAGTGACGACGAAGACGATGAAACCATTCTCTTCCAAGCCGGTCGTGAAGTCAACAAAACCGGAATCCCAAGGGTCCTGGGAGGATGGGAGCGGATCATTTCCGCTCTCAAGTTAAAAGGCCAACTGAAAGAGGAAGGTCTATCCAAAAAGAAGAGAAAAATGGAAATACATCTCCAGCAACTGCTCAGGGAGATTCCACAGACAACAGCATTCGTTTACAGAAACGACCAACTGGGACAGCAGCCAGTTACATGGGCAGACGTTCGGGAAGCCGTGTACTCACCTTCCGACATACCCGCCACTCAGTTAAAGCAGAAGAGAAAGCTCTCCCCGATGGAAGTTTATCTAGACTGCCACATAAAGTTCAAGGAAGCACTGGCTATTCTCACATGGGAAGAAACGCAGGCGCTAACTCTCGACGTAGGCTCTACTGCAAGAGAGCTGATCTGGGCTAAAAGTGGATGAAAATTAGCAAACCATGACTATCGCCTAACCCAACTCCAGAATGCCCTGAGCATGCTCAGCAAGAAGGAAAGAAGTGCGGTATACCGTGAAGAGATGAAAGAGACCGTTCGCTTGAACCAAGAACTCTCTAACCTCCCCCGGAGGGTAAACAATGCACAGTTCAGTCCTGGCAACCACTGCTGCACACTGACGTTCGAACAGCTATGGCAAACCATAGGCTCCCTCCCCGTGGAGGCACCTAAACCAATATCCTGGGACAGAATCCGGAAAGCTGCCGAAGCCCCCGGGAATACATCTACAGTCAACGAATTGAGAGAGGACATATGGCCCTATGCTTCGAGAAATCCTCCTCTGACTATGGCTCAGCTCAGAGCGACCTGTTCAGAAGGGACCAAGCCTGATGTCAGCGTCCTGACCCGATCGGGTCAAATCCATGTATTACCACCCAAGGCCACCAAAAAGCCAACGGAGCCAGAACCGCAACCCGGCCTGCCCGAAGACACAAGTTCCGTGAAGGAGGACCCGATCCTCACTCAGCTCAAGCAGACCCAGGCAAACATTTCCCTTTGGTCCCTGCTCACATCTTCATACCCTCACAAGCTCAAGCTAGAGGAAAGTTTGGCCCGCACCATGGTCCCCGTGGACGCAACTCCAGATGAAGTAATTCAGATGATCGGCAACATCCACTATGGAAACATCATCACCTTCACAGATTTGGACCTGCCAAAATTTGGGGCTGATCACAATGAGCCGCTCTACATCACAGTTCAGCTGGACGAGCATCGCCTTCCCCGTGTACTGGTAGACGGAGGTTCCGGAATGAATGTCTTGCCCGCCAAGATGATGGACCTGCTTGACATCAAACCCACAGATTTGAAGCCTTCAGTCCACACTGTCAAGGCCTATGACTCCACTTCCCGCACAGTTCTCGGGGTTGCTACTCTAAATATTTGGTGCGGCAAGCGGATGATCCCCACCAAATTCCAAGTGTTGGACATTCCTATCACTTTCACAGCCATCCTGGGGCAACCCTGGCTGCATAAAATGAATGGCCTGGCATCCACCCTTTATCAGTGTATCAAGTTCATGCAAGGCAACGAGCTAACAACAGTCTATGGCGACAACGTCACCACCGAGGGGACCAACACCAACGGCATCCCAGTGTTAGAGATCAAGCATGATGATGATATGGCATTAACCGGATTCACCTTGGAGACCTCCAAGATCCAAATATGCAGCGTGGACCTTCCACTATTTCGGGACAAAATCCCTCCCACCATGAAGATGATGAAACTCATGAACATCATCCCAGGACTGGGGCTCGGCAAAAGGTTACAAGGCCAACACCAAGTCATCGAAGTCAAGGACCACACTACAGTCCAGGGGCTCGGTTATGTGCCAACACCAGCTAATATCAAAGAAAACAAAAGGCTCGCCAGCACCAAGGCAGCAGCCCGAAAAAGTTGAACCTCCAACGGCATACCCAACCTTCGACCTTACAGTTTCGACCTCGCTCATTACTTCATCAAAGGAACCGACAGCAGAACTGGGGGAACCGACAGCGAAACCGATAGCAAAACTGAGGGGACCGAAAGTGGAACTGATGAAGATGAGAAAGAAGCAGGAAAAGTCAGCACAGAAACTACAGAAAAGATGGGAAAGCTAGCACGGGACCTCAAGCATTTCAGAGGACTCAAGGCTAATCCGATAAGGGGAGCGTTCCTCGACATCACTACTCTACCTGGACCAAGTGCCACCATAGTTCAGTATGCGTACACATTCAAAGGAATCCCAGACATAGAAGAACAGCTCGAGACACTCTTCATGGAAAGCAGACTGTTCGGGTCAGCCTCCGAGGCCACATTTGAGACAGTAACTCCAAAGCAGAAGGAACCAGAATTCATAAAGGATGCTCTCAGTGGACCCGCTCTGCAGAGTCTTTTTAAAGAAGTCATGGAGGTGCCAAACCTGATTGACCTGGGCTCCGAAAATAGCATGATCGCCATGATCGGAACAGCAGAAGCCAAGCCTCTCGACCCCCAAACCCTCACTAAGCATCCAGCAATGCCACTGAAAAACTGGGTAACTTTCACTGGACCAAGGGCAAACCAGACAGAAATGGAAGACAAGCCGGGCATGCACCCACATCACCCTAAACCCGGTCTCAAACCCTCTAAGTCAGTCATTGTCAAAGTCCAGTCCTCTAAGTCATCCGACGGCCTCACGCCGGGAGACTATGATAATGTAGCCAACAATGTATTTTCGTTCGCGTTTAATGAAAAGTCTGACCTTTCGGATTATCCCCTCATTGCCACTTTAACAACTAATAAGTTAACAAATAACTTAAAAGACGTTAATAATGACTCACTTGATAAAGAAGCAGACACACTAAACGAACAATACATTAAAGAAGTTCTCAAGCGTGTAGTAGACCAAGAGGACAATCGGGCCCAAGCTGCCGAAGAGGTTATGACTAAAGTGAACCTGGGGTCAGTGCAAGAACCTAAAGAGACACAAGTGGGCAGTTTCTTCGCCGGTGCAGAAAAAGAAGCCCTAATAAATCTCCTCAAAGAATATGTTGACATGTTCACCTGGTCATACCAAGACATGCCAGGACTCGATCCCTCAATTGTGGAGCACAGAATCCCTCTGGATCCAAAATCCAAGCCTATCAAGAAGAAATTGCACAAGATCAAGCCAGAATGGTCCTTGCAAGTGAAAGAAGAAATTGAGAAGATGCTTTGCGTCGGCTTCATCAGAGTAATTGAGTACCCGACCTGGCTCTCCAACATTGTGACGGTCACTAAGGCCAATGGAAAGGTCAGATGCTGTGTGGATTTTCGAGATCTCAACAAGGCCAGCCTTAAAGACGATTTCCCGCTGCCCAACATCGACATGCTAGTCGACACCACAAAAAAAATTTGAAGTGAAGTCCTTCGTGGACGAATTTGCTGGATACAACCAGATCAAGATGTCCAAGGAGGATCAAGTCAAGACCGCTTTAACCACTCTGTGGGGGACATACTGTTACACGGTCATGCCGTTTGGTTTAAAGAACGCTGGGGCTACTTTCCAACGGGCTGCAACAGCTCTCTTCCATGACATGATTCACAAAGAAATCGAAGTGTATGTCGATGACATGATCATCCACTCCAGAGGATCAGACATGCAGCACATGACAGATTTGAGAAAGTTCTTCAACAGACTCAGAAAGCACTCCATGAGATTGAACCCTGCAAAGTGCACCTTCGGCGTCAAGCGAGACAAAGTACTGGGGTACATGGTTACAGAAAGAGGCATCGAAGCTGATCCCAAGAAAATCAAGGCCATCATCGACATGAAGCCACCGCAGACACTGACAGAAGTGAAGAGTTTCATGTGAAGACTTCAGTACATCAGCCGCTTCATCAACCAGTTGACATCTCTCTGCAAGCCAATGTTCAAACTAATGAAGAAAAATGCTGACCTCAAATGGGACTCTGAGTGCCAGACAGCCCTCGAGAAAATCAAGACATACTTGGTAAATCCCCCAATCATGTGCCCGCCACACGATGATAAGCCACTCCTCATGTACCTGACAGTGACAGACACGTCAATTGGGGCAATGTTGGCGCAAGAGCAGAAAGATTCCAAAGTTGAGCATGCAATCTACTTCGTAAGCCGAAAGCTTTAGGGATGTGAACTCAGCTACTCAGCATTAGAGAAAACTTGTACCGCCTTGGTATGGGTAGTTGGGAAACTGAAACACTACATGCAGTCACATTCAGTGCTCCTGGTTACCAAGATGGACCCCGTCAGATATCTGTTCCACAAACCATCTCTGTCAATGAGACTAGCCAAGTGGTTATTCTTCCTGGCTGAATTCGACATCAAGTACATGGTTAGAAAATCAACAAAGGGCAGAGTAATGGTAGATCAGCTAGCAGACTTCCCAAGCAGTGAACTCAAGGGTCCTGATCTGCAGTTTCCAGATGACGGGATCTTCTCACTCATCAGCGCAAACTGCTGGCAACTCTTCTTCGATGGGGCAGCCAAAAAGAAGGGAAATGGTATTGGAATGCTCCTGGTCGATCCTAAATTCGAGCACACTCCCATAGCCATCAAACTGAATTTTGAAGTAACCAACAATGCAGCAGAGTATAAAGCTTGCGTAGTCGGCCTATAGGCCGCTCTTGAACGCAACATTTCAGAACTGGAAGTATACGGAGACTCAGCATTGATCATCAATCAAGTATCCAACAAATGGAAGACAATAGATCCTGGCCTCCAGAAGTACCACATGTACATGGAGGAGCTCATTGCTCAGTTCAAGGACATCTCTTTCCACTACTTGCCAAGAGACAGAAACTGCTTCGCAGATGTCCTGGCCACCCTAGCATCTCTTGTCAAAATTCCCAAAGGGAAATCAGTGAAACCCCTCAGAATAGGCCAATGGGAAACACCCACTTATTGCTGTGAGATCGAAGTTGAACATGAACCGATCGACGAACCCTGGTACAATCAAATCTACTAGTACCTCCAAAACGGAGAAGCTTCCTTCACAAATGAAGATGGAAAATACAAAGAAGGGATCAAAGCCAAAAACATGATGGCCCTAAAATGCCTAGCATCCCATTTCGTCATTCTGGGGGGTATGTTGTACAAGAAGCGCCACTAAGGACCACTCCTCCGGTGTGTAAATAAAGAAAAAGTCAGCGAGCTAATGAACGAAGTTCACCACGGAACCTGCGGTCCGCACATGAACGCCAGAGCATTGACACAGATCATCCTTCGTATGGGTTACTATTGGGTATCGATGGAAACAGACTGCATCCAGTTCGTCAGAAGCTGCGACAAATGTCAACGGTTTTCCAACCTCAATCACATCCCTCCTCACGAGCTCTACTGCATGACTACACCATGACCTTTTGCCACATGGGGAATAGACTTCATCGGAAAAATCACTCCATCAGGGAGCAATGGTCACGGGTTCATATTAGTCGCAGTCGACTACTTCACCAAATGGGTAGAAGCTAGATCATACAGAGTACTGAATTCTAAGAAGGTGGCCGAGTTCATCAAAGAGAATATCATGTGCAGATATGGGGTGCCCAACGAGATCATATCCGACAATGGGACCCACTTTGAAGGGGATTGTGACCAACTGTTGACCGAGTTTAGAGTTACATGCCACAAGTCTTCTCCCTACAGACCACAGACTAATGGTGCAGTAGAGGCAGCAAACAAGACTCTCGCAATGATAATCAGAAAAATGGCCGTCAGAGGTCGGGATTGGCCCGAGAAGCTACATCTAGCTCTCTGGGATACAGAACATCAGTCAGAACCGCCACAGGGGAGACTCCTTTCGCACTTACATACGGAATGGAAGCAATGTTACCAGTGGAATTGGAAATTCCATCCCTCTGAGTCCTCTTGGAAAACGGGATCAATGAAGTCGAATGGCTCCAGAGCCGTCACGACGAACTAGCTCTACTCGACAAGCGCAGATTGAAAGTCATGGAACATACCCGTGCCTACCAAAGCAGAATGGCCCGAGCATTTGATAAGAAAGTCAAGATCCGAGACATCAGAGAAGGCGACTTGGTGCTTAAGGAAAAGCCTCCTACACAGACCAATCCCCTCGGAAAGTGGGAACCTACCAGAATAGGACCGTTCGTGGTACAAAGAATCTTTTCCGAAGGAGCCATGAAGTTAGAAGATTTGGATGGAAACCCTTTCGTTAACCCCGTGAACAGAAGCAAGCTCCCCAGATACTTTGTTTGAGGAAGAACACGAGTCAACTCTCCTTCCACATACACTACCCCTCAATAAAATCAAAATTGCTAAAAGAGTAATACCCAACTGGATACATTCCCGAAAATGATCCAGGTAAAAAACAGGGTCGCACTTCTTTTGTCTTTTTCTCAAATTTCACCTAAAGTGTCGAACTACGGTGACCTGAGCCCCTTAGTCCAATTGTAAAAGGGGAACGTAGGTAGCCATCATTGGTTCGGTCTCAAAAACAAATAAAATTTCAAATAAAAAATACCAATCACTTGTGTTTCGAAAAACTCTTAAAATTAACCTACGGATTAATGACGGTTAAAACAATCTTTGATGAGTTCAAGCACGGTCAACTCTTGACTCGCTACACGCTAGTAAAACAAAAATAAAACACTTAATCAATTTAATGTGTCTGCAATGACAGTGGGTGGATATTCCAGACAGCAAGGTCAACCTAGTCCCCTGTACTCGGTCCTTCGTATTTCTTCCCCTTCCCTTTTCCACGATGGGTATTCTTCGCCTTCACAGGGAATATCCTCGTAGTCCTTCAACCTAGCTCTGGGACCCTTCTCGACGCCTCCGTCAAACCTGCAGCTACCAACGCAAACATTTCCCTAGCTCTATCACAAGATGCCTCTCTCCGAGTCATCATATCCATGCTCTGATCGGCCATCCGACTAGCATTGACCTCATAGTCAGCTATGTCATCCCTAGTACAATCCTGAGGGTTAGCCGCCGCTTTGGCCCTCCTCAAAGTCAAGCTGTCAGGGTAATCAAGGCCCAATAGCTCACTCCATCTCCACAAAATATCCATTTGTGTCTCCCATATACACTCCTCATACGAGTTCAAATCTTTTGAGTGGACGAACGGTGTCCCTCTCCGGTGAAAGAAAACCCTGGCAGGAAAAGACGTATATTGCCACAACCGCGTGAGAAGTAATGACGTCGAAGGATCTTCCATCAGAAGCAATCCCACCTCGAAGGTAACAGCATTACTCAAGCCCGTCAATGGCACCTGCTCCAGCCCGAACTGTCGCAGCACCAAGGATGAAATGTAGAAAGAAGTCTGGGATACCCCCGGAACTCTGACATTGAGAAGACCCTCCTGAACGGTTCGGCAGGTCTGTAACTTCCAATGAGGAACCCATCATCGCAGATGATGCATGCGGAGTTTGGCCATCCAAAGCTCCATTTCAACCTGATCACCCCCTATCACCAAGGGACGTCGAGAAAAAGACCAGGGATCACATGACACTGGTACCTCGGGCATCATTTGCAACCGTTCCCTCAACCACAGAGTAAGCATAGCGGGACTCCCTCCCCACATGTATCGGCTACCGGTCGCCATCCGACCTATGCCAAGGAACGTCTCACCCAGGATCAAAGGCACGATGTCCCCTCCGCTCCGGAACTACCTCACCAGGTCCAGTACACTTGATGGCACACCCCCAAGGATGTGAATGTAAACAAGGTGGCGATTGCGCATAGAGGAAAAGCATCCCATACAGAAATGCTCCCCTCAGCACCAGCAAATCTATCGGGCAGCCCCGAAATGTCAACATGATCCGTGTTCGGTATTAGCATCTCGTATGCTTCTTCAGCTGAGATGCCAAGCAAGGACACTAACTTCTCAATGGTGGTTAGGCCGTCCGTCAAAGGAAGAACAAGTTGCTCCGCCTCAGGTCCTCCAAGGATAGCCCAGAAATATTCAAGTGTGGGTGTGATCTCATTGTACGAGAAGCTGTACACGTGCCTCCTTTTGTCCCAGAAACGAGACGCGGCTCTCAAGAGAACCCAATCCGGCATGAGCTCCTTCAAAGCCCAGACCGCCCTCATTTTATAATAGCCTTCAAAAAATCCCTTGCTTTACCTCGTGTGGTGCCGTACCCACGTCTGGAAACTCTCCAAATATCGCTCTTGCACCTGAGACGACAACCTTGGAAATAGAGCCATGATAAACAGAGGAAACCTCAAGGAATTTGAAAGAGAAAACAGCTTTGATCAGAAACAAGTGTAGTGTTTTCAAGTTTGCAGAAATTAGACTGCAATTTAAAACAATCTGGAACTAAATCCCATTCCGGCCGGGCTGTTTTGCAGGTTGATTTGGTCAACTCTGCAGCCAACTACCTCAAATCTCAAAAACAATTCCAAACATCCTCCTGTTCCAGCCTTGACTAAATTGCATCCATCTGTAGTTTAATCATTCACTGCCGACACCACATCCGTCCCGGGCTCGTGCAACAGTGCAATTAATTAAATAACAGTGCATGTAGATATAAATTTTGACCAACTCGAATTTTATTGTTTAAATGCATGTTCCATTATTATTTATTTTTGATCAACCTACTTGCTTATTTGCCAAAAATAAAGGAAGGTAATCAATAATAAATGTTTCAAAATACAAGGATTCGCCTCAAAGGCCCTTTCAAATACAAATCAAATGTTTGGGCAATACACATAGTTGTCTAAATAAAAGCACTACTCAGAGTCCTGCTCGTCATCCGAGCACTCGTAATACTGCCTCGCTGCAGCCGGATCCATTGTGGACCAATACTCCGCAAACTCCGCGTGACCGGAGTACGAAAAGCCACGGCCCCGCTCCTGTGTCCCCCAAGGACTCTCTTCGCTTGTGTCCCGACACGAAGAGTGACAAGCTCCGAACCCAGCCGTCCCACTGGAAAACTGGCTGAATCCCTGCGTAAAATCTACCCCACCCGCCATGGAAGCAGACGAGTCTCTCGCAGCAGACTACCGAGAAGGCAACGGCTCGTAAACATCCACACTCCTCCGGGAACTACACCGCAGAAAATCCCTGAGCCTCCTAGCATAGTTGGCTAATCCTTCCAAGCGCCTCACAGCCTGATTATAAGTACGGCCAGACACCTGCAAACCAGGAAAGCCATCAAAGAACAAACAGACAGCACAAACGCAACATTTACAAAATGCTACTACCAAGTACAGAAAAGCAGAACTCTCAACGAAGCATTAGGGTCCACTCTGTATTGAGGCCTCGGTTGCTCTGGAATGGGAATCAACAGCCACCTGCGAGAACCACCAACGCCCTCGAACGATAACCGAGTGCGGGGGAGCGGGTAGTTTCTTGGACGTGCAGGGCCCTCGCCCTCTCTATCCAGCACCTGCGGGCTCCTCAGCCTCGTCCTCTGGAAAACATCATAGTCGGCATCCTCTATGATGAATTCGGCATAGAACATACCCTGCCTGTACCGCTGCAACTCTGCCATCGGTTTCATCGTAGGGTACTGCATGTGAGAAGGCAGGTCCATCGAAACCAAGTGAATAGACCCCGGAGCATGCTGGCAAGACACCTTCTCGCCCAGGTACATCACATCGCAATGGAGCCCCACCAGCAGCTTCCGCCAATGTGTAAAATCTCCAACAGCCTGCACCTCAAAGACATCAAACCGGCTCCACTAGGTAAGCCAGATGAGAAAAACTCGGTCCAAGGCCAGAGACACCTCCTCATAATTCAGTCGAGTGCTCTCCCTCGACTTTGCAAGCATCCTCGCTGCCTTCTGCCATGTCAGCATGGCAGGGAACAAGTGCGTATATGCCTCCCGGGTATCCCACCTCTGCGGGTGGAATACCTCCAAGAACCACACCTGTCAAATGCAAGGAAAGTTATATCAGCTACAAAGCAGATACATACGAGTACAAGTGAGACAAGGAAGAGAAGAAGAAAGGAACTCACATCCAAGGCAAACTGAAAACAGCCTAATGTGTTCTCCTCTCCCCTAGAGAACCTATCCATGGCGTGAGAGCTCGGTCAGACCAGCCTCTCCCCAAGAAAACCCTCTCACAGCCTCCAGGTGGGTCAGAGAGCCGAGTAGAGCAAAATGACATGTCGTGTCAGCAGTGGAAAATAGGGTAGCTGACAAAGCAAACCATAAGAACCCCCGAGCCAGATGCTCTGCTGTCATCCTCACAGAGTCATCTAAATAATCCTCGATGCCTCTCCTCAAATGAGCCTCCATCGGCCTGTACCGAATACCCAAGCCCCTGGCATCGGTAATGTCAAAACCAAGCAGCTCCGACAACTACTCCACGGTGTAGCCATCCACCCACTCAATAGTGTTGCCCCAGAATGGCAACCCAGTAATCGCTGCAAAGTCAGTGGGAGTCACGATCGCCTCCCCCCACCTGAAATGGAACGTGTGGGTCGTATACCACCAGTACTCGCTCAGAGCGACATGAAGTACCCTCGCCCTCTACGTCGAAGCCACCATGGCTACCGCACTAATGAATCCTGCCAGACTGGAGTCAACCACGAACTGCCGTGGACTCCTCTCCCCATCCCGAGCCTCATCTGGGAGTATCTCCCACAGCTCATGGACCGCCTCAAAGGCTCTCCTACTCTTCAAGTTACGTACATCAATCGGCCCTCGCCCCTGCAGGTGAACACGACAAAAGTATGTTATTATAGAGATAACGTACACAGACACATATCAAAAATCACAGAAAATATGTTAGTACAAGGACATGTTTCATTTTCCTAAAAATATTTCCATCCCAGTTGGAATATTAACAGCTCAGTTTCAAAAACACGTTCATCAACGGTTCATTTTCCTAAAAATATTTCCATCTCAGTTGGAATATTAACGGTCCAGTTTCAAAAAACCCGTTCATCAACGGTTCATTTTCCTAAAAATATTTCCATCTCAGTTGGAATATTAACGGTCCAGTTTCAAAAAACCCGTTCATCAACGGTTCATTTGCCTAAAAATATTTCCATCCCAGTTGGAATATTAACGGTTCAGTTTCAAAAACCCATTCATCAACGGTTCATTTGCCTAAAAATATTTCCATCCTAGTTGGAATATTAACGGTTCAGTTTCAAAAATCCGTTCGTTAACAGATCATTTTCCCAATAATATCTTCGTCCCAGTCGAAGTATTAACGGTCCAAAAACTTTCAAAACATTCCAAAAAATCCGTCCAAGTCGGAACTTTCAAGCATTTCAAAAATATTCAAAAATTACTCCGTCCCGAATTAAACTTACTTTAATTTTGAAAAATGCCCCTAGACATGTAATTTTGCCACCAAAATTTTAATGTTGTCTACCCGTAGCGTCAATTGAACTAAGTTATAGTCAATCTCGACAAAGGTGCATCACAAAGTCAAAAGCCCCAATTCGGACACTAAGAACCCTAACTCAATTCTAGTCAAATTCCCAACATTCAAGAATGCACATTCTGAAAATTAACGGAATTTAGAGGATGCTTACCCGCCTCGCTATCCCCTCCTTAGATTTGTGCGTGTCCCGAACCGGATAAAACTCGGTCGGATCCATGGGAAGAACGGTAGTCCGCACCGTCCTCTTCAACCTCGCTCTCTCGTTGTCGGTCCTCCTATATCGACCCCGTGGTCCTAATCCAGCTTCCATAATGATTATCGCGCAAAGATTTGAACTAAACTCGCAAAAAGGGGGAGAAATTTCTCTCTTTTCTCTCTTCTCTCTCGCCTGAAATGATGGGGTTTGGTCTGGTTTGCGTCAGTCCTGATGCTGATTAAAACCTGTCCAAATTGAAGAAGGGTCCGGCCGGACTCTTTTACACCATAAACTTTCCATTGCCACTTTGGTCCCTCAGCTTTCCAGAATTTTGAATTTAACTCTTTTGGCCCTCAAAAGTTAAAAAATTTCCCAGTTAGACTTTTCTAACGTTTCGTCTCCAGACGTTAGAATTCCCGTTAGTCCTCACTAACTTTCTGTCCTGGACGTTAAATCACAATTTCTTCTCCAGACGTTAAAATTCCGTTAGTCCTCACTAATTTTCTGTCTTCGGACGTTAAATCACAATTTCGTCTCCAGACGTTAAAATTCTCATTAGTCCTCACTAACTTTCTGTCTTCGGTCGTTAAATCACAATTTCGTCTCCAGACGTTAAAATTCCCATTGGTTCTCACCAACATTCTGTCTTCGGACGTTAAATCACAATTTCGTCTCTAGACGTTAAAATTCCCATTGGTTCTCACCAACATTCTGTCTTCGAACGTACAATCCCTCTTCGGCCGCCATAGTAAGCCTGAGTACCTTTTCACTCCAGCAAGTGAACGTTCACTTCTCCGACCGTGAATCGTAAGCCCGACCACGGCTGCAATCAGTATAAGCCCGCACAACAGTCCCTCTTCGGCCATCAGCGTAAGCCCGAACACCATATCCCCAGCAGAAAAAAGACAAGATGCAATCCTTATAAGCCCGCACAACAATCCCTCTTCGATCGTCATTTCTGTCAAAGTCCCAGTATAAGATTTTGCTTCCTTCGTATATCAGAATACGCCGCGGGGATGGACATTTCTCATATCCTATCAGAATACGCCGTCGAGGACGGACATTTCTCATATCCTTTCAGAATACGCCGTCAGGGACGGACATTTCTCATATCCTTTCAAGATACGCCGTCAGGGACAGAAGTTTCTCATACCCTTTCAGAAACCCAGGACAAGACGCCTCCCAACAATCTCACTTAGGTCAAAGATGCCTCCCAACAGTCTCACTTAGGTCAAGATGCCTCCCAACAGTCTCACTTAGGTCAAGACACCTCCCAACAGTCTCACTCAGGTCAAGACGCCTCCCAATAGTCTCACTCAGGTATGATGCCTTAAAATAGTCACACTCAGGATAGACGCCTCCCAATAGTCTCACTCAGGTATGATGCCTTAAAATAGTCACACTCAGGTATGATGCCTTAAAATAGTCACACTCAGGATAGACGCCTCCCAATAGTCTCACTCAGGTATGATGCCTTAAAATAGTCACACTCAGGTATGATGCCTTAATATAGTCACACTCAGGATAGATGCCTCCCAATAGTCTCACTCAGATATGATGCCTTAAAATAGTCACACTTAGGTCAAAGACGCCTCCCAACAGGCTCACTCAGGTATGATGCCTTAAAATAGTCACACTCGGGTCAAGACGCCTCCCAATAGTCTCACTTAAGTATGATGCCTTAAAATAGTCACACTTAGGTCAAAGATGCCTCCCAACAGTCTCACTTAGGTCAAGATGCCTCCCAACAGTCTCACTTAGGTCAAGGCCCCCACGAGCAGCCCTTGCACCTACGAACTACGATCGGCTTGATTCCCGCTCAAAATACGTAGGAATCCTCTCGCTAAGGGTCCATCCAGCTGACCGCTTAGGTCTTTCAAAGTAAGGCATCCCCTAATTTGGATCCTTATCGTTTTTGACGACCCCACTTCCTTCGAAAGTGACGTCACCGAGGGGCTACTGTAAGTACCCAAATCCGGATCGTCAAAATCTGTTAAAAAGTTAACCGGAATTCGTTAACTGGCCCTTTCCAGGTTAATCGGAACCCGTTAAGCTCCCCGTTCTCAAGCCAACGAGACATCCCGAGACTGCCCCGTGCATCCTGAATGTGCGCTTGCCAAAAAAATAAAAATAAAGGAGTCGCCACGCCGTTTTTAAGAGGAAACATTGAAAACCTTTTTTTTAGAGAGAAAATGGGTTCGGGGGTCAGGTTACGTGTTGGGAAGAATCGAGAGTTCACCCAACACGCCTCATCCGCAGACGAGTCTTTCTATTGTTCAACATTCAATTCATCCAAATATGTGTGCAAAATGTGAGTAACAAGATATGTGTAAAATGCATAAGAGTGCTTTGTTTTATTACTCAACAAGGGGAAAATACAACTTGTAAGCCATTAACTCTGGGAGGCCACGTCCCACTTTACATCGAGGACTAACAGAACTTACAACTGAAATGTGACTTCTGCATATTGACAAAGAGTGTCGCGTGACACTAGTTATCACATGCAGAAGCCTTACAACAATAAGCACAAGATTAACTGGAATGTACATAATCACTTCAAATGACAAACAAACCAGATGAGCAAGGTTACAACTGAAAATGATAGTCTCTGCATAGGCTTGGTTATGTCGCGCTACACAGGACTGATGAGATCCGTTGTGTCACGTGATATGACCTTACCGTTTGCAGGGACTTTACAATTGGAGCATGGATTCGACAGAAACCAATCCAGATCAAACAATTATACCAAATCAACTAATAACACCACGAATCAATAACAGATTAGCCAAAGGAGTGTGGATATGGGGAGATCCACACTCCCTTAACAACCAAATGACAAATAGAATTCCAATCACATAATGAATATCAACCAAACTAAGCTAAACAGATTAAACAGAGAGATTGGCAGTTGGGGCTTGATAATTGAAGACGGACGGAGTCCAATTATCAAGTCCGGGAAATAAATTGCAACGGAGCAAACACAATAGCAAATATGAGATAAAAGTGAGGGAAGAGATTCGTTACCCTCGTAGTCCATGCTCCTTCAACCACATTAGGTAGAAGGATCTTCAATCAGCTTCGGGACGGAACGAGCTCAGATCAGAGATTGAGTAACTTGGCAATTCCAGTAAGTGCGTGTTAAAGGGATAGACCAGAAGCAGAGGGAATTGAAGGAGACTTTGGATGCTTGTTTCTGCTTCGTTGTAATTTAGACAGAGAGAGAGAGGTTAAGATTCAGAACAAGGCCGGGGTTGATAGGCGAGATTGGCCGGATATTGGATGTAGAGTTGTGGTGGTTAACGACTTAAGTCTGGAACGGAGGAGCGGCGTTAGGTGACGGCTTAGGGCTAGAACAGGGGTCACGGTTGATCGGTTTTGGGGTAGAGGAGAACGGTGAGGAGGTTGTGATTGGTTTTGTTGAGGACGGAGGTGGTGAACGGCTTTAGAATTGGAACAGGGGCGGTGGACGTTGCTTGGCCGGAGTAGAAGGTAGGGAAGTTACCGGTTGAGATTTCCTTTCAATTGAAGTTGAGGAAGAAGCTTGGGTTGCCAATTGGTTTGAGGAGAGAAGGGAGGATTTGAATTGGTTGAAGGGGAATTGGATGTAGAGAGATAGGGAACTGGTGGTTGTTTTCTGAGTACAGAGAGAGGATTTTGAGCTTGGCCGGAGAAGGAGATTGCAATGGGTTGAAGAAGACGATTTCTGAGCTGGGCTGTAATGGAGGTCTTCGTTTACGTATAGAGAGAGAGAGGAAAGAGAGAGGGTCTGCGGATAGAGAGAGAAAGAGAGAGAGAGGAGTGAGAAACTGAGTGTGTGTATTCTGTATGTTGTGTGTTGTGATCTCTGTGAGAGGCCCCCCTTGACAAATGAGAGGAATTTGACATTTATACATAAATTGGGAAAAAGGATTAAAATGTCGCACGACCTAACGTTTCCAAATTCCATGCCTCAAGCTGTCATACGACTGGGAACGCCCGTAACTGATTCTGGCGTCAAAACAAGATTTTGGAACATTCCAGGTTAATTCCCAAGAGGTCCAAACTAATTTATTCCTTTTAGGTCCTTTTGTCCGGGAAAAATACTAAAATACACTTCCTTCGCGAGAAACACATCAAATGTTTTCGGAAGTCTCGAAATGGACCGGGAATTTACCAAAATGCCCCTTAGTGCAATTTTATCATTTAAAATGCACCTAAAAAGGGATCGCGAAGTGGATTGGCATACTTACAGAGCCCCTCGGCAACGTCACTTTTGGAAAAAGTGAGGTTGTCGATAAAAAGGACCCAATCTCAATGAGCGGCAAGGGGATAAGGCGGAGGGCTAGACGGTGATTTGGGGAATCGGATGGCTGGACCTTTTGAGAAAGGATTCCTACGTATCCCTGGGAGGGAATCAAGCCAAATCGTAGTTCGAGAGAAACTAATTGAGGGGGTCTGAACATAGGGGAAACTATTTGAAGGTCTCTTGACCTAAAAGGGATTATTTGAAGGTCTCTTGACCTAAACGAGATCATTTGAAGGCATCTCAACCTGAAAAGGATTATTTGAAGGTCTCTTAACCTAACAGGGATCATTTGAAGGTCTCTTGACCTAAACGAGATTATTTGAAGGCATCACAACCTGACAGGGGTTATTTTAAGGTCTCTTGACCTAACAGGGATCATTTGAAGGTCTCTTGACCTAAACGAGATTATTTGAAGGAATCACAACCTGACAGGGGTTATTTTAAGGTCTCTTGACCTAATAGGGATCATTTGAAGGCATCACAACCTGACAGGGATTATTTGAAGGTCTCTTGACCTAAACGAGATTATTTGAAGGCATCACAACCTGACACGGATTATTTGAAGGTCTCTTGACCTAAAAGGGATTATTTGAAGGTCTCTTGACCTAAACGAGATTATTTGAAGGCATCACAACCTGACAGGGATTATTTGAAGGTCTCTTGACCTAAACGAGATTATTTGAAGGCATCACAATCTGACACGGATTATTTGAAGGTCTCTTGACCTAAAAGGGATTATTTGAAGGTCTCTTGACCTAAACGAGATTATTTGAAGGCATCACAACGACATGGATCATTTGAAGGTCTCTTGACCTAAACGAGATTATTTGAAGGAATCACAACCTGACAGGGGTTATTTTAAGGTCTCTTGACCTAATAGGGATCATTTGAAGGCATCACAACCTGACAGGGATTATTTGAAGGTCTCTTGACCTAAACGAGATTATTTGAAGGCATCACAACCTGACAGGGATTATTTGAAGGTCTCTTGACCTAAAAGGGATTATTTGAAGGTCTCTTGACCTAAACGAGATTATTTGAAGGCATCACAACCTGACAGGGATTATTTGAAGGTCTCTTGACCTAAATGAGATTATTTGAAGGCATCACAACCTGACAGAGATTATTTGAAGGTCTCTTGACCTAAAAGGGATTATTTGAAGGTCTCTTGACCTAAACGAGATTATTTGAAGGCATCACAACCTGACAGGGATTATTTTAAGGTCTCTTGACCTAAAAGGGATCATTTAAAGGTCTCTTGGCCTAAACGAGATTATTTTAAGGCATCACAACCTTACAGGGATTATTTTAAGGTCTCTTGACCTAAGAGGGATTATTTGAAGGCATCCAACCTGGAAAGGGATTATTTTAAGGTCTCTTGACCTAAGAGGGATTATTTGAAGGAATCCAACCTGGAAAGGGATTATTTTAAGGTCTCTTGACCTAATAGGGATTATTTGAAGGCATCCAACCTGAAAGGGATTAATGCTTCTAGCAAAGTAATCGACTGAGATATGCTTTCATACCTTTGCTGTGCTCACCTGTAGCTACCGGCGGGTCTCGTGCTACCGTTGATTTTGCTGGGGATAGATGTAGCTGCCGGAGGGTCCTATGCTACTACTGCTGTTGACGGTTGATGAGTGCGGGGCGGTCTTTTTATCGACTGTTGGCTTCGGGGTCTGGGACCTTGCTTACTATGATGGGGGTTTTGCTTGCTGGGCAGCGGATTCTTGTTGGTGATTTGGTGGCGGGGCCCATCTTTATTGACGATTGACTTCTGTGTCCCGAGCTTTGTTTAGTAAGTCGGGGACTTTGCTTGCTGGGCAGCGAACTCTTATTGACGGTTGATTTTTGTGTCCCGAGCTTTGCTTGGTAAGCCGGGGACTTTTCTTGCTGGGCAGCGAACTCTTATTGACGGTGGGGCCATTGATCTTGATGCGCACTGCTGGGGAGATTAACATAGGTACGGCTTCTTGTCTTAGTTTATCATGCAAAATAGGATTTTGAAGTCGCCGAGACTGGTGAGCATTATTGCCTGGATTTTGGGGCAGCTGGGGCTCTTTTCTTTGACAAGCACTGCTTGGGGGCTGAGGCAGCTGTGGCTCTTTTCCGACGGTGTTGATAAGTCCGGGCCTGACGAAGATAATAAATGCGGGGCCTGCTACCTGCAGGATTTGGAATCCCTGTCCAAGATTGTGGTCTGAGGGGCAGTCTTCATGATCACATTACGATCATTTGACTATTGTACCCTGCGGGGGGAAAACACAACACTTCTAGGCACTTTGCAATTTATTTGACCTTTTGCTTATGCATTATTAATCTTTGTTGCACAAGTCCATCTTAGCTGGGGATGGAAGGGAAGTAAGGATTTTGTACGGCTTGACAAGCGGACATGTCTGTATTAGTTGCTCTACGAGGGGTCATATATAGAACAAAAGTGTTTATAATGGGGTGAACCCTCTCCCACGAGGTGGGGAAATGATATGGCGCGACTGGGCAAGTCGGGGACGCTCCCGGGAGTACTGGCTGCGGCAGGTCCGTTGCTAGTGAGGACAGAGTGTATCACGCGTCTGAGACAGCAAGCAGCAGAGGGGGGGCAGAGAGCAATCCCGGCTTGGCGAAGCCCCAGTTGACAGTACAAAGCAATCCTGGAGGGAAATCTGATAAGGAGAGCTGGAGGGATACCTTAACCAAAGCCCCATCTTGAGGACATTCCATGCAGCTTCATCGCAGGCAGAGTCATCTTGTGGCCGAAGAGGCAACCCATCATTTCAAACCGTAGTCAATCAGTCACTGGACAAGACTCGGAAATGTATGTGCAGGGGCATATCTTTTGAATGGTGGGAAATGAATCCCGATTTTCTGTATGACACTCTCGCTTTAGGTTTGACTCTTTTGAGAGAGTATAAGCATCGCAAGGTGTGGAAAAGTGTATGGAAGCCCCTGCTGACCGACACAGTGTTTAGCTCTATCTTCCTATTATGTAGAAAGAGAAGACTTGTCGAGACACTTGAAAACCTGTCTTATTCGTGATGATCACAAGGCTGCTTAAAACCCTTTATTGATGTTCGGGTTAGTCAACTGCCAAAGCCGATATGAACAAATATTTCAATCAATCCTGAGGAGAAAGCCCACTGATATCGAGAATCAAACTCGAAAGGATGGAAAGTGTATAGGAACGGCCCTTGCTGAGACCAGATTTTCTGAGATTTGTTTGTGATTTCGACCGGACCAGTTATGGTTGCCTACGTTCCCCTCCTTGGGAGGAGCTCAGGTCGCCGTAGTTCGGGCTTATCCCGAATGAAGAGAATGAACGTTGGAATTCGAGGATTTGAGGACCTTTGAGGATTTTGAGAATTGAAAGAACATGTCCTCTTGGAGTGTCGATGTGAGACACGGATGTGAAGCCCAGTGGGACATCCACGACAAGTGTTTGCGGAGGGGAAATGAAATATGCTCACATAAAACGTCGAATGAATGGATGGAATTTGCACAATCTTCGCTTGACGTTCCTTTGAGCCGGGATAGATTGGACTCCGCTTTAAGCAATAATCTGTTTTAAATCTTGACTATATTGGAATGAAACTGCTATCCGGTAGGAACTGCGACTGGGCTTCAGGGTTTCGATCGGTCTTCGGGTAATTTGGAAAATCATGACCTCTTAAAACGAGAGGTCGGCTAGGCCTTTTGCTGTCTGAACCTCTAAAGATGAGAGGTTGGCTTTTAGGTATGTGTTTGGGATTTCTAAGGTGAGGGAATTGATTTGCTTCTTCAATGCCTCTAAGAATGAGAGGTCAATCTTGGCTTTGGTCAAAGGCAAAGGTAAGGGTAATGGGAATGTCCTCTAAAATCGAGAGGACGGCTTGGGATCGGTTAGAGGTAATGAGAATATCCTCTAAAATTGAGAGGATGGCCGGAGTTGGTTGAGGTAGCGGTTGAGGGATATCCGTGATGTCTCTTTATTCGCTCTGAGACTCCTCTTGAGTAACGACCGAGTCCTTTGACTTTTGCTTTCGAGAGGATCGCTAGGGACTAGACTCTCTTTCTTTTCTTTTTTTTTATTCTCTTTTTTTTTTTGTATTTTTGCCTCTCCTTTTCTTTTCTTTTTTTTTTTTGAGAGGAAAATTTCAACTAGTCCCCAGGATGGATCATTGATTTCCGTCGTTCTTGAGCTTGGAGACGGTCGATCTTTCTTTGAATCACGGGAGTCTCAAGGATAGTCCCTCTTCTTCTGGCGATGGCTAAATGGGTTTCAAATATGCCGATCTTGAAATGAAGGGGTATTGCTTAGTGAGGGTGAGGTAATGGTTTTCCTAAGGGTGAAGGTTTCAACCACAGTCCATATCGGATGATCCGAACGAGATCAAGTCTTCATTTGCTTGCTTAAGCTTACTTTGGAAGATTCATGCAAATTCATCAAACAACGAGACGGTGAGGGCGAAGGAAGATATGTGAGCACGGGAGATGCGAGATGGGGAGTTGGTGAGCCCCACTTTGGAAAGGATATTAGTCGATTTTCTCACTCCGATCAATTTAAACATTAGTCATTTCAAAGCATTAGTCGGTGAGCAGCACAAGTGATCATTTGGAATAAGACCATTTCAATCGAGTGTAACGCAGGTGTACTACTAATGTCTCGAGTCTAGCAAGAAGAGAAACAAAGATTTTTATCACTGCAAAGCAAAAAAATGGTCCAACTTGGACTCGACAGACTCATGTCCGACAGTGGACATTCTAGACCCTACGAGGACTGATCGACTGCATCAACATTCAGACGGGAGGAAGGGTATCGTTGCCATCGGTGAGGTGAGGATCCTTTTTTCAATCTTTCTGTCCTTCACAAATCGCCCTCCTTAGCTTTAACAATCTGAGCAAGTAACTGGGCCTCCCGCTTGCGAGGAAAAACAGCTTCAAAGGTAGCTCGCCACTTTTCGATGGACACACCATTTGCACTCTGCTGGCCCATGGGATATGAACTTCCAGACTAGTGGGCCATAATCTTCTCTGCACCGAGCCTTTTGGATTCCGAATTAGATGAACGACTGCTCGGGCACTTGAACTGCTTCTGCCTCGGGAATATGAACCAATGAGCGCCGAGAACGAGAGCGCACACCCAACTTGCCTTAGTCTTGCAGCGGTGAAGAGGTATAGACGGAGGGTAGAGAATCTTGAGGAGGTACGGGAGAGGGAAGAATACGGAAGGAGATGGACTCATGCAACACTTATTAAGGTTCAAGTAAAAATCGGTGTCTTTTAAGTCCTATGAATTGTTGGGAAAGGCTAATCCTTTATTCACACGATCTAGACCTCGGGGGAACCTATGGACACATCATCCATAAATACGTCAAATGTATTGTTTCAAAAATAATAACAGGCAATAGTACCTAAATAAAACCAAAGCATTTATGGGACGGTACCAATTTACGGAGAAATTTGGGCAATAACGGGTATTCCTGAAGAATTTCAAGGAAAAATCCGGCATGACCTCTCGTCGGTGCACATTGACAAATCGACATGATCTCTCATTAGAACATGCCGTGGGAACGACATGTCCTCTCGTGAAACCATGTTACGTTGGCAACATGCCCACATGTGCTAGGTTTTGGAAATAGGTACGAAAGTCTATTAAGATTTTTGAAACAATACATTTTAGTGTGTTTAAAAATATCGTGTCAAAACCAACCGTTTTAGGTAAGGTTAAATGTGTGGTGCCACCTATAACGCGCTAGGGGGATAGGTTTGACATTAGGCGCTCAAGCGTCGGCGAATATTATCACCGTCCGCGATGCCGTCAATCGCACCCGAGGGTTCTAGATCTACGTGGTGTAGTGTGCGGATGACTATCTTCCTTTATTTGCGAAAATGATTTTTTTTTATTTGAAAAAGGGGAGAAATGAAAACAACTCACACACACACTCCCACAGAGATACAATAATCAAGGATCAATAATATTGATCATGGGGATTGCCCACAACCACAACCTGTATCAAGTAAATATAATCCTGCTGAGTGGCACCTTCTATCGCGCTACATAGGACATCAAAGGTACGCTTTTTCGCATGACAGAAGGAGTCACATTGCCAGAACCCTGAACAAAAGCAGCATAACCAGCCCCAGCCTCCAAGTAAATGCAATAACTTAGCCCCAGCACCAGCACAACATAGACAACAAATAAGGGACACAAGGAGGGAACGGAATAAAACAAAGCACATAAAATGCATTTAAACACATAAAATTTCACACAACAAAGCACACACAAATGAATGAAATGGACGTTGAACAAGGACGAAAGTTTGACCCACTTTTGAAAACCAAGTTTCAAAGTCCCCAGCGGAGTCACCACTGAATGTGCGCTCGCTGAAAAAATAAAAATAAAGGAGTCGCCACGCCGTTTTTAAGAGGAAACATTGAAAACCTTTTTTTAGAGAGAAAATGGGTTCGGGGGTCAGGTTACGTGTTGGGAAGAACCGAGAGTTTACCCAGCATGCCTCGTTCGCAGACGAGTCTTTCTATTGTTTAACATTCAATTCATCCAAATATGTGTGCAAAATGTGTGTAACAAGATATGTGTAAAATGCATAAGAGTGCTTTGTTTTATTACTCAACAAGGGGAAAATACAACTTGTAAGCCATTGACTCTGGGAGGCCACGTCCCACTTTACATCGAAGACTAATAGAACTTACAACTGAAATGTGACTTTTTCATATTGACAAAGAGTGTCGCATGACACTAGCTATCACATGCAGAAGCCTTACAACGATAAGCACAAGATTAACTGGAATGTACACAATCACTTCAAATGACAAACAAACCAGATGAGCAAGGTTACAACTGAAAATGATAGTCTCTGCATAGGCTTGGTTATGTCGCGCTACACAGGACTGATGAGATCCGTTGTGTCGCGTGACATGACCTTACCGTTTGCAGGGACTTTACAATTGGAGCACGGATTCGACAGAAACCAATCCATATCATACAATTATACCAAATCAACTAATAACACCACGAATCAATAACAGATTAGCCAAAGGAGTGTGGATATGGGGAGATCCACACTCCCTTGACAACCAAACGACAAATAGAATTCCAATCACATAATGAATATCAACCAAACTAAGCTAAACAGATTAAACAGAGAGATCGGCAGTTGGGGCTTGATAATTGAGGACGGACGGAGTCCAATTTTCAAGTCCGGGAAATAAATTGCAACGGAGCAAACACAATAGCAAATATGAGATAAAAGTGAGGGAAGAGATTCGTTACCCTCGTAGTCCACGCTCCTTCAACCACGTTAGGTAGAAGGATCTTCAATCAGCTTCGGGACGGAACGAGCTCAGATCGAAGATTGAGTAACTTGGCAATTCCAGTAAGTGCGTGTTAAAGGGATAGACCAGAAGCAGAGGGAAATGAAGGAGACTTTGGATGCTTGTTTCCGCTTCATTGTAATTTGGACAGAGAGAGAGAGAGGTTAAGATTCAGAACAAGGCCGGGGTTGATAGGCGAGATTGGCCGGAAATTGGAGGTAGAGTTGTGGTGGTTAACGGCTTAAGTCTGGAATGGGGGAGCGGCGTTAGGTGACAGCTTAGGGCTAGAACAGGGGTCACGGTTGATCGGTTTTGGTGAACGGCTTTAGAATTGGAACAGGGGCGGTGGACGTTGTTTGGCCGGAGTAGAAGGTAGGGAAGTTGCCGGTTGAGATTTCCTTTCAATTGAAGTTGAGGAAGAAGCTTGGGTTGCCAATTGGTTTGAGGAGAGAAGGGAGGATTTGAATCGGTTGAAGGGGAATTGGATGTAGTGAGATAGGGAACTGGTGGTTGTTTTCTGAGTACAGAGAGAGGATGGTGAGCTTGGCCGGAGAAGGAGATTGCAATGGGTTGAAGAAGACAATTTCTAAGTTGGGCTGTAATGGAGGTCTTCGTTTACGTATAGAGAGAGAGAGGAAAGAGAGAGGGTCTGCGGATAGAGAGAGAAAGAGAGAGAGGAGTGAGAAACTGAGTGTGTGTATTCTGTGTGTTGTGTGTTGTGATCTCTGTGAGAGGCCCCCCTTGACAAATGAGAGGAATTTGACATTTATACGTAAATTGGGAAAAAGGATTAAAATGTCGCACGACCCAACGTTTCCAAATTCCATGCCTCAAGCTGTCGCACGACTGGGAACGTCCGTAACTGATTCTGGCGCCAAAACCAGATTCTGGAACATTCCGGGTTAATTCCCAAGAGGTCCAAACTGATTTATTCCTTTTAGGTCCTTTTGTCCGGTAAAAATACTAAAATACACTTCCTTCGCGAGAAACACATAAAATGTTTTCGGAAGTCTCGAAACGGACGGGAAATTTACCAAAACGCCCCTTAGTGCAATTTTAGTTTTATCATTTAAAATGCACCTAAAAATGGATCGCGAATTGGATTGGCGTACTTACACATCCCGACGTCAAAGCATACTCAACACACGTTATCACACGTAAAAGTACGACTTTCCTCGAAAAACGCACTTTCCAACACTTTCCGGGGGCGTTTCGGATATTTCGGACAGTTATTTAAAAAAGGGACAAAAACGGGAATAACGGGACAAAAACCCTAGCCTAGGTGAGTCACAGGGGCACGTGGCACGCATGCCAAATCCCACAAATCAACATCAATCAAATTCCAAGTTGAAAAGACCAAAATGCCCCTGAAATTGAATGACTGTCCGTCCTGACTATTTTTCTTGAAAAGCCAGAATTGCCAACAAGTCCTCCAACTTTCCAAAATACCATAAAAAACCTCCCCAAAATGAATAAGAGTCCGTTCGGACTGTTCTGCATTTTCACCATATAAATACAAGGGCTGTTAAAACATTTAAAAGAGGAAAAAATATAATCTCTATTCACATACCCCAGGGTCCTAGGCTGATATTCCCTCTCCCGAGCCCCATTTTGTCTCGATTTGCATGAAAACCTCGTTTTCCGACCAAACACGAACCAAAAAAACTCAAAACACCCTTCCAAACACCAAACTGTATCCCGTATACGTCCACCGAGTCAAAGAGTTAACCCCTAGCCATAGGTAACACTCTCTCTCTCTCTAAACACTCGTTTCGCCTTGATTTACGCGTCAAACGCCATAATAGTTTCGGTCAAAATTATTGAAATGTAGACGTAACGCCGTCTACGGGGTCCGATACGTTTTACCCCAAAATCATCTTCTCTCCCGTAAGAGAAGTAATTTCGGGTTAAAACTGCGTTCCGGCCCCATTTTTTACGTTTATGTTATTTACAGTCCAGATCGTTTGATCCGTCGATCGCAACTTTACAGTCCGAACCGTTTGGTTCGTGATAGTCATTTACGAAATCCGGATCATTTAATCCGTCGATACCGTCATATAAATTAAGCACATTTACAACTCCGAGTCATTTGGCTCATCAATCGCACCTTTACTGTCCGGATCGTTTGATTCCATTGATATCGTACTTTAAATACTATCATTTACCAGTCCGAGCCGTTTGGCTTGTGATAGTATTTATTTATCAAACTCCGAGTCGCAAAACGACTCGTCGATCGCATGTCATTTAACGCCTTTTTTCATAAAATTGGTAACAATGTAATGCATGGTTCAAAACCGGAGTTCGTCATTTGAACTCCTTTTCAAAATGCGCAAAAGTGACGTTTGACATCCAAACGCTCATTTTCAACTCAAAAATCGACGTTTGATATTCAAACGCTCTTTTCCTTAAAATCAACGTTTGACACTCAAACTAAAGATTTAAACCTGTCTCTCACGCCCTTTTCCTAAAAAATCTCAAAATCGACATTTGTCATTCAAACGCTCGCTTTTTTCATAAATCAACGTTTGACATTCAAACCAAGATTAAGCTTGACATTCAAGCCCCCCTTTTCAAAAATATAACACACACACACACGCACACAATTTCGAGAAAGGTAGAAAGACTCGTCATACGAGGCATTTCGGGTGACCTCCGTACACTCTTCCCGAAGCGTAACGTGACCTCCGAACCTAACAATCTCTGGTCCTAAAAGCCATTTCCAAAGTTTGGGCTCAAAATACAAAACGACACATTTTCAAAGCCATTTCCAAAGTTTGGGCTCAAAATACAAAACGACACATTTTCAAAGCCATTTTCAAAGTTTGGACTCAAAATACAAAACCGCATGGCGACTCCTCTCCTTCCCAAAAGCGAGGTCCCAAGCCTGCGAAAGATAATCGCTCGCCGCGTTTCCCCCGCGCGCGATCTCGGGTAATTTCAGTATCGAGGTCGATCCCCAAAAGATCAAGGCCATAATCGAGATGAGACCGCCACAAACCCAGACAGAGGTAAAAAGCTTCATGGGGCGCTTGCAGTAATCAGCCGCTTCATGAATCAGTTGACTTCCATGTGTGAGCCAATTTTTAGGCTAATGAAAAAGAACGCAGACATTGAGTGGAATCCAGCATGCCAAGACGCTTTCGATAAAATAAAGGCGTACCTTATGAATCCTCCAATCCTCTGTCCTCCCCACAAAGAGAAGCCACTCTTGTTGTACCTAACTGTAACCGACACTGCAGTTGGAGCCATACTGGGTCAAGAAAAGAAAGAATCAAAAATTGAGAATGCCATCTACTTCGTAAGTCAAAAATTCCAAGGCAGCGAGCTCAACTATTCTGCTTTAGAGAAGACCTGCGCAACTCTAGTATGGGTGGTCAGAAAATTACGACACTACATGCAATCGCACACAGTGCATCTGGTCTCCAAGATGGATATTGTCAAGTATCTCTTCGACAAACCCTCACTTTCAATGAGACTCGCCAAATGGTCATTCTTCCTAACAGAGTTCGACATCAAATACATTACCCCAAAGTCAGTCAAAGGGCACGTAATGGCTGAACAATTGGTTGACTTCCCAAGTAATGAAGCCAAAGGTCCTGAACCACAATTTTCGGATGAAGGAATTTTCACGCTTGAAGCGAGAATCGTTGGTAGTTGTTCTTCTATGGAGCTGCCAATAAGAGAGGTAATGGTATTGGGATGCTCTTGGTAGACCCGAAAGATGAGCATACCCCAATCGGCATAAAGCTGAATTTTTAGGTTCCCAACAACGCAGCCGAATATGAAGCATGCGCCGTCGGTTTAGAAGCCGCCCTCGAAAGAAACGTCCAAGAATTAGAATTCTACGGTGACTCAGCCTTGATCATTAACTAGGTCTCCAACAAATGGAAAACAATAGACCCAGTTTGCAAAAGTACCACGCTTGTATGGAAGTCCTCATCGCACAATTCAAAGAGGTCACTTTTCACTACTTGCCGAGAGACCGGAACCGGTTCGCAGATGCTCTAGCCACTCTGGCCTCACTTGTGGAGATCCCCGAAGGAAAGTCGGTAAAACCCTTCAAAGTGGGAAGGAAAGAAATCCCGACCTACTGCTACAAAATCGAGGCAGAGCCTGAGCCGATCAATGAGCCATGGTACGATCAAATTTACCAGTACCTCAAAAGCGGAGAAGCCCCTTTCATGAATGAGGAAGGAAAATACAAAGAAGGAGTCAAAACCAAAAGCATAGCAGCCCAGAAGTGCCTTGCCTCTCATTTCGTCATCTTGGGAGGTATGATGTACAAGAAATGCTACCAAGGGCCGCTCCTCCGCTGCATCAGCAAGGAAAAAGCAATTGAACTCATGAACGAAGTCCACAATGGGGCTTGCGGTCCCCACATGAATGATCGAGCCCTAATGCAAATTATCCTTCGAATAGGTTACTACTGGATCCCCATGGAGGCAGACTGTATCCATTTTGTCAGACGCTGCGACAAATGCCAGCAATTCTCCAACCTTAACCACCTTCCCCCTCATGACCTCTATTGCATTACCACTCCCTGGCCTTTCGCCACTAGGGGAATCGACGTCATTGGAAAAATCACTCTGCCCGGTAGCAATGGCCACGAGTTCATTTTGGTAGCCGTCGACTACTTCACAATATGGGTCGAAGCTAAGTCCTACAAAGTTTTGACCTCCAAGAAAGTAGCCCAGTCTGTCAAAGAAAACGTTATATGCAGATACGGCATATCGAATGAGGTCATATCAGACAACGGATCTCACTTCGAGGGAGACTGCGATAGGTTGTTGGCCGAATTCAAGATCACACGTCATAAGTCATCCCCTTATAGGCCACAAACCAATGGTGACATGGAAGCAGCAAACAAAAACCCTCGAAAGAATCATCAGAAAAATGACGATACGGGGACGAGATTGGCCAAAAAAGCTACATTTGGCACTTTGGGGCTACCGAACGTCAGTTAGGAATGCCACCGGAGAAATGCCATTCACTCTAACTTATGGGATGGAAGCAGTACTGCCCATAGAATTAGAGATCCCGTCAATTGAGTGTTGTTGGAAAATGAAGTCAACGAAGTGGAATGGCTTGGAAGCCGTCACGACGAATTGGCCCTACTGGATGAACGCCGACTAAAGGTCATGGAGCACATTCGAGCCTATCAGGGTCGGATGGCTAGAGCCTTCGACAATAGGTCAAATCTCGAAACATCAGAGAAGGTGACTTAGTGCTCAAGGAAAAGCTGCCCACCCGAACCAACCCGCTTGGGAAATGGAAACCAACATGGATCGGTCTGTTCGTGGTTAAGAAAATCTTCTCAAGAGGTGTAATAAAGCTGACAGACCTGGACGGGAACCCTTTCATGAACCCAGTCAATGGAAGCAAACTCCGCCGATATTTTGCCTAAAGAATATCGAGTCTTCCTTCTCCCCCCTCTACACTCTAAACAAAAAAAAAACAATACAAAGGTGTTGAAGAACATATGTAACGACCCTAACCCTAGGCACTAATTTAACATTATATTGTGTGCTTCTAATATTATTGTTAATATTATGTGTTCATTCTTATATCTTTGATTTCTTATATTAGGATGAGATAATTGAGAAAAATTAAATAAAGTCCATGGGGAAAGTATAATAATTTATAATAAATAAAATGTGAGTAGTTAGGCTTTAGTTTGTGTAGGGGAGAGAAATAAAATGTTGAAAGCTTTTAAAAATGTGGTATGGGAGACCATACCTTTCTCTTTATTTTTCCCTCACCTCCCCTCAATATCCGCCCCCCCCCCTTCCCCTTTACCATTTATATACTCCATCTCCCTCCTTCTCCTCCTTGACTTTCTCTCTCAATCCATGGAACCTCCATTGATGAGCTTCACCTCCCAAGACTCCTACCAAGTTCAATCCTTCACCATTTTTAGATCCGAGAGTACTTTTGTAATCGGGAGACCAAGAGGAGCTCATCAAGCTAAGAAAGTCCTAAATCCATCTCCTATTCTAAGGTGAGTTATTATGACCCTTCTCTTCTTTAAATGTTCATGAGAGATTTATTGTTGTTATTGTTGTAAAAATGTTTATTGGATGCTTTGGAAACTTTCTTGAAATGGAGGAATTGATTTAGGTCATAAGGAAATGTGGTTGTTCTTAGAAGTGTTAAAGAATGAAAGAAATGGGTGGAATTAGTTTAGAATGTTTTGGAATCCTCTTTGAAGTTGAGAAAGGGGTAAATAACATAGGATGATGTTATGGT
Source organism: Adenophora triphylla var. japonica (assembly GCA_022495995.1). Classification (NCBI taxonomy): domain Eukaryota; kingdom Viridiplantae; phylum Streptophyta; class Magnoliopsida; order Asterales; family Campanulaceae; genus Adenophora; species Adenophora triphylla. Next base: position 128,538 of record JAFEMH010003583.1, read on the forward strand.
TCATGGAAGTGAATTTGGAGTATAAGAAATGGGTGATATTAGTTTAGAAGATTTAATTTGAAATGTGTTATTAAAATGGGTTGAAAATCTTGTGGTGAATGATTTGGAGTTATATTATTTTGGGGTTTAAATGATTTAGGATGAAAAATGGTAAATTTAGAGATCCTCCTGGTATTCTTGAATATTGGGTTAGAATAAAAGAAAAGGAAATGAAACTTGGTAGAAGAGATGAAATCTGGGGAAGTCTGATTTAGCACTTGGGTGGTCGCCCAAGAGGGCATGAGCGGCCGCCCATGCTGCCAGAACTAGAGTGTCTTAGGAAAACCTCTTGGGCGGTCGCCCAAGAGGAGTTGAGCGGTCGCCCAAGAGGGCAGCAACTTGGGTGTTCTTTAGAACCACTTGGGCGGTCGCCCAAGTGGCCTGGGCGGTCGCCCACCATGCCAGATCCTCCTTAGTCTCTTTTCTTATTGATTTACCAACAACCTAGTGGCATGACTCTTAACCATTATGAATTAGTGGAACCTAATCCAAACCAGGTATGAATTAACTCTTTTACACTTAAGTTATATTAGAACACTTAAGAGCACCTTAATTGGGTTTAAATGGAACTAAGGAAGCACTTTAAATACGACTCAGGAATTGATTCGACAATCTTGTATGGACACTTATTAAATGTGACTTCCATTTGGGTAAAGTGAACTTGGGTTCTTATAGAGATCATGTATTACTGAATAATGTCTAAGTAAGGATAATTATTGATGTTTTGTTATCATACTTGAGTACATATTCATGACTTGTATTATACTTAGTGTATTACATAAATCTTTGCACTCGATTATTGGTTGAACATGAGTATATTTTACCATGTGACTATATTGCTTATTTATGCATAGTGTGTTAAAGAAATGTTGCACTATGATGTTGGTTGAGCATGAGTATATTTTACCATGTTGCTATGTTGTTTATCCCCTTTGTGGATTATATTTCAAGTATCTACTATGTGCTTGATAATGTGTGAGTCGGTGACATTGGGGTATAACATAATACGATCAATTATGGAAGTGTGACCTAATGTGATCGGATTATGTTATATGCGTGGCCGTCCCCTCTGTGGCCACGGGATGGGGTATAGCATCTGTATTGAGCCAAAAGCCTTACAGAGTTGCTACTATCTTATTTGGTACCACGAAAAACGGGTCTTATAAGATGTGAGTATTGCTTAAGCGGCTCAGCTTTGTAAGATTGGAGTATTATTATACCCAATGTTGTACGACTAATGTTCGACGGGAAAAGGTAAACCAAGGTAATGTAAGGTGTTTACAGCTTTTCCAATGTGTTATATGTGACTTGTTATGTGTTGCATTTTATTTGGCATATTCTTTGCATTCATAATAGCTTCTTTGAGATTTATTCTCACCCCTCTCCCTTTAATGTTTTTAGATTCCGAGACAGGCGGACCGGCCAAGTAAGGGCGGTGGGGAGTTTGGAAGTGATAATTCGGGAAGTGTCGGGGTATATATATAGGTTGGCATAGAAGTATATTTTGTTATAATTCTTTTAAAGGGTTTGTATTCATAAACTTTACTTCTAGTTTATATTTGATATCTTTTTGTAACTAAAACTGTTTATTACTTTCAAGGTTGGTCAACCCTTCCTCAAATGTGGAAAGAAGTAGAGTATTTTGAAAAGGTTGTGTTTTATGTTTGAAAGTTAAATCAAGTTTTTAAAGTTTAGGACTTTTGGGGTTAGTTTGAGGACGCTCCAGCTCGGGATACGTGTAGGTTCCGGGTCGGGGTCCTCACAGTTGGTATCAGAGCTCGGTTAGAGTTCTCGGGTAGAGTCTAGCTGAGTGAGAGTGTGCGATAACTTACGTCGAGTGTTTAATGCAGGAGTTTGTTCAACGACAGAAAATAATAATGACCAACCAAAGGATCAAGGTAATGTGAGCAATATGGAGAGATAGATTCCTCCACGATCATTTGAGGTATATTACCTGTCTCCGGAGTTAGGGGTCATACTTTTATAAATCCCCGTTCATTTCGTTCTCATGTGGCATTACATTTCGTTTTTTATTTGCATAAATGGCCCGAGAGTTGCCTTATGTGCTGGAGGTTCTACTCCTATGGGAGAGTACCTCGAATCATTCTTGTTTATCATGGTGGTTGTGATGTGTCCATATGTGGGCATGTATTGCCGGTGGATTTGGTCGAGTTACCAATCCGTGAATCATCGTTATATTAACCTGAATTAATTGAGTAGTTGTTGTGTCTGAGGAGGACTGTCGCAAGAAGCGAGTCTCCTTATCTACGTTTGATTTACCTCCATGTGTAATTGAGGCGGATAAATTATTAATTGCTATTATGTCATATATGCGTAAATGTCGAAAGTATGATCTAAAGAATGTGAAGGTTATTTGAGTTATGTGTTATATTTGAGTAAAGGACACTTGCGTTATCTCATGTACAGTGGTAAATGAATTTGTGAACTCTTAGTTGAGGTTAGGTATATGGCCTAATTAAGAATGGTTTATGGTTGTATAATTGCATGATTAGTTATTCATTGGTGTCTCATGGTGAAGACTAGATATATGAGACTAGTATTGAAAGTGATAGTCTAAGTGGGATTATATGGGTTATAAAATATCGCGAGTCCGAGATCTTATGGAACTGACGTATATTTGCCTTATGTGCTATAAGTTTATTCTCTAAGGAGAGATTGATTGAATTCTTGCTACTAATTTGAATAGGAAATCAGATATTTTTGTACGTGATATCACCCTATAAGTTGACTAAGTAGTGTTTTTCATGTGAGTTTCAAAAATGGGTTCTCATCAGGTATCATACCAGGATATTGAAGCTTTGAGTTGAGATAAGGTACTATTTTAGTATTCGGATTCCTAGATAGAGGACACTATTTGGGATGACAGACTTGATGATTCATCTTGGGAAAGTATTTGATAAAGAAGATAATTAGCTTAGCGACTCTTCGTAAGGATAAATTAGTACTATATTTAGAAAAGATGATACTTGGTGGTTATTTATAGATTATAGAGATCTCAAATTGGTAACTGTAAGAAATAAGTATTCGTTATCACTTGTTGATGATTTGCATGATCGATTTTAGAAACTAGTAGGATACTCAATGGTTATTAGTTGAATTTCGGGTGTTACAATTTCAGTGAATATTTGTTCTAAGGATATACTTAAGACAACATTTGTATTTAACATGACCATTTTGAATTGTGGTTGTGTATTAGTTATGGAGGGGTAAATAGGGTAAATGTGAAGAAGTACAATAGATGTAGTTATTGGTGACTTATAGGACCAACTTCAGGAATTGGTAAAATATGCATATGGTTTGTTTTGAGAGATGATTATCATTAGTTGAGAAAATAAAATGAGGATAAATCTTATTGGAAGACAGATACTTTAGGATGATTACACCATATAGGTTGACTTAGTTGCGTGACTCATATAAGGGATTGATGTGATGTTCGGAAGATATTGACATTATACGGGTTTTGAGTTGTTGATGGTTATAGGGAGGTAAGTTAGATTATACCGTAATGTTTAATTGAAATTTGGGAATGATTGATCTATGTGAGTTCCAATTATATTTTCTTATTTAGAAATTATGGTATTTGATTGGGAACTAGATGTTTACAATATGTTGTTGCTAAGTACAATACCAATATCAAAGGTAGGGAATAGATGACTCAAATTAAGTAAAGGTGTTGAATATTCAACTTGAAGAAGTATTGAATTGAGGATGCTTTGCCAAGTTTATAATCTTAATGAATGTTTTAGTGTTATTTATCGGAGATAGTAATAAGTATTACGAGATTGTGTTTTCTTATAAGGAATTCAACTAAGTAAAAATATTATGAGTGGTGGCTACACTATAAATAGAAGTCAAACAAGAATATTATGTTAGAATTGTTTTAAATGTGCTTTAAAACTTTGGATTGTATATTGAACTTCGGTATGAGCAATTGTGCCCTTCGGAAATAGTTGATTTAATAAGGTCAGTAAACCGTTTTCGTGTAAATTAAAATCTGTGAGTAATTTAACTATCTACCACTGGCATGGGACGGTTGTAGATAATTAAATCACTCGAGTTATTTTTGTTAGCTTATCAATCTTTTGAAATTTCTTAAATTGTGAGTGGTTTAGTTAATTAAAACTGGTATGGGCCGGTTTTAAATAAATAAACCATTCGGGTCTCTTTGAATCTCTTTTTATATTATCCTTTGGAATTCTGAAAGGCGTTGTAATTTTTAGAAAGACTTGGTATCCTAAAGATATAAATTGTACAGAAGCAAGTAGAAAAGCAACCTAGTTCCCCTATAGTGATTAATTGTATTAAAGTTTTGATCCGAGAAATGATTGGATAAATTGTGGAGTTATTAATGTGGAGGTCGCGATGGACTCGGTTTTTATGTTGGAGTTGGACCAGCTCTGTTGTGGGCGGCCAACCATTTGATTTGACTATTGATCTGTCACTGGACCTGAACATAATTGAAACATTGAATTGTGATAATAGAATATTGACGTTAGAAGAATTATTAAAATATTTAGAGTTCTAGGTTGAACTTGAGAGTTTTATCACTATAGATTTTGTGATTAAGTTACATTGGAAGTAAAGAAGGGTATGTTATTTTGTTATAGAAAGTTGAATTATATTTTCTACTCGTTATATATATAGCTTGATGAGATGTTATTAATAAAGTTCTCACATATGTTAGGGGATAGTTCGATTGTATAAAACCCATAGTGTTAAATGGATTGGATGTTAGTAGTCAATAGGACGTATGGTTACTAGTGGTTAAGTGCGTATAATAGTAGTTATCATTCTAACATTGAGATAAAACCGTATGAGGCATAGTTTGGGAAGAAATATCGATCTCTAATTTGTTGGGGTGAGTTTGGAGAAGCAAGGCCTAAGGTAAATTGGCGCCAAAGTTCGTTAATCCATTTGAAGCTTTAGAAAAGGTTGGTGATTTGACTTATAGACTGGCTTGAAAAAGCTTATAGAGTATTTGAAGTTGTAATGTGATATTGTAATGGATTTGGTGACATAAGTTGTAATACTTTTATTTATTTATATTTTCATTGAGATCGTGAAAATTCGCGTTAGTGATAATTGTATAGTATGCTTGGGTCATTAAGTGGTAATATCATATTATTAATGGAATTAGAAATTTATTTTTTTTGGGGAAAGAATCACAACATTGAAGAGACTATTTGGGAATTGAAGTTTGAGGTATACATGTAACCGAGGCGGGTTGATCAGTTAGGTAAGTGACAGTCAAATTCGGGACGAATTTTCTTTAAGGGGGAGTGAGTGTAACGACCCTAACCCTAGGCACTAATTTAACATCATATTGTGTGCTTCTAATATTATTGTTAATATTATGTGTTCATTCTTATATCTTTGATTTCTTATATTAGGATGAGATAATTGAGAAAAATTAAATAAAGTCCATGGGGAAAGTATAATAATTTATAATAAATAAAATGTGAGTAGTTAGGCTTTAGTTTGTGTAGGGGAGAGAAATAAAATGTTGAAAGCTTTTAAAAATGTGGTATGGGGGACCATACCTTTCTCTTTATTTTTCCCTCACCTCCCCTCAATATCCGGCCCCCCTTCCCCTTTACCATTTATATACTCCATCTCCCTCCTTCTCCTCCTTGACTTTCTCTCTCAATCCATGGAACCTCCATTGATGAGCTTCACCTCCCAAGACTCCTACCAAGTTCAATCCTTCACCATTTTTAGATCTGAGAGTACTTTTGTAATCGGGAGACCAAGAGGAGTTCATCAAGCTAAGAAAGTCCTAAATCCATCTCCTATTCTAAGGTGAGTTATTATGACCCTTCTCTTCTTTAAATGTTCATGAGAGATTTATTGTTGTTATTGTTGTAAAAATGTTTATTGGATGCTTTGGAAACTTTCTTGAAATGGAGGAATTGATTTAGGTCATAAGGAAATGTGGTTGTTCTTAGAAGTGTTAAAGAATGAAAGAAATGGGTGGAATTAGTTTAGAATGTTTTGGAATCCTCTTTGAAGTTGAGAAAGGGGTAAATAACATAGGATGATGTTATGGTTCATGGAAGTGAATTTGGAGTATAAGAAATGGGTGATATTAGTTTAGAAGATTTAATTTGAAATGTGTTATTAAAATGGGTTGAAAATCTTGTGGTGAATGATTTGGAGTTATATTATTTTGGGGTTTAAATGATTTAGGATGAAAAATGGTAAAGTTAGAGATCCTCCTGGTATTCTTGAATATTGGGTTAGAATAAAAGAAAAGGAAATGAAACTTGGTAGAAGAGATGAAATCTGGGGAAGTCTGATTTAGCACTTTGGCGGTCGCCCAAGAGGGCATGAGCGGCCGCCCATGCTGCCAGAACAAGAGTGTCTTAGGAAAACCTCTTGGGCGGTCGCCCAAGAGGAGTTGAGCGGTCGCCCAAGAGGGCAGCAACTTGGGTGTTCTTTAGAACCACTTGGGCGGTCGCCCAAGTGGCACAGGCGGTGCGCCCACCATGCCAGATCCTCCTTAGTCTCTTTTCTTATTGATTTACCAACAACCTAGTGGCATGACTCTTAACCATTATGAATTAGTGGAACCTAATCCAAACCAGGTATGAATTAACTCTTTTACACTTAAGTTATATTAGAACACTTAAGAGAACCTTAATTGGGTTTAAATGGAACTAAGGAAGCACTTTAAATACGACTCAGGAATTGATTCGACAATCTTGTATGGACACTTATTAAATGTGACTTCCATTTGGGTAAAGTGAACTTGGGTTCTTATAGAGATCATGTATTACTGAATAATGTCTAAGTAAGGATAATTATTGATGTTTTGTTATCATACTTGAGTACATATTCATGACTTGTATTATACTTAGTGTATTACATAAATGCTTCACTCTGATTATTGGTTGAACATGAGTATATTTTACCATGTGACTATATTGCTTATTTATGCATAGTGTGTTAAAGAAATGTTGCACTATGATGTTGGTTGAGCATGAGTATATTTTACCATGTTGTTATGTTGTTTATCCCCTTTGTGGATTATATTTCAAGTATCTACTAAGTGCTTGATAATGTGTGAGTCAGCTGACATTGGGGGTATAACATAATACGATCAATTATGGAAGTGTGACCTAATGTGATCGGATTATGTTATATCTGTGGCCGTCCCCTCCTGTGGCCACAGGATGGGGTATAGCATCTATATTGAGCCAAAAGCCATACAGAGTTGCTACTATCTTATTTGGTTCCCTGAAAAATGGGTCTTATAAGATGTGAGTATTGCTTAAGCAGCTCACTGTAAGATTGGAGTATTATTATACCCAATGTTGTACGACTAATGTTCAGACGGGAAAAGGTAAACCAAGGTAATGTAAGGTGTTTACAGCTTTTCCAATGTGTTATATGTGACTTGTTTTGTGTTGCATTTTATTTGGCATATTGCTGCATTCATAATAGCTTGCTGAGATTTATTCTCACCCCTCTCCCTTTAATGTTTTTAGATTCCGAGACAGGCCGACCGGCCAAGTAAGGGCGGTGAGGAGTTTGGAAGTGATAATTCGGGAAGTGTCGGGGTATATATATAGGTTGGCATAGAAGTATATTTTGGTATAATTCTTTTAAAGGGTTTGTATTCATAAACTTTACTTCTAGTTTATATTTGATATCTTTTTGTAACTAAAACCGTTTATTACTTTCAAGGTTGGTCAACCCTTCCTCAAATGTGGAAAGAAGTAGAGTATTTTGAAAAGGTTGTGTTTTATGTTTGAAAGTTAAATCAAGTTTTTAAAGTTTAGGACTTTTGGGGTTAGTTTGAGGACGCTCCAGCTCGGGACACGTGTAGGTTCCGGGTCGGGGTCCTCACAACATACCCAGCTAGATTGAAAACCCTAAAAGGGCAGTCTAGGCAAAATCGGGGTTACACCATTCTCCCCCTTTTCTGTCTCCCCTTCTCTCACAAAAAAGGGTCAAACTATGGAGACCTTAGCCCCTCAGTCCGAGGGGAACGTAGGCAACCTTCATTGGTTCAGTCTAAAAAACACACAAAATTCCAAAAATTGGACGCCATCAAGGCTCAGACAAGAAGCAAGCAAGAAATTTTGCATCTTGATAAAACTCTAAAGTAAATCACATATCATTACAGTTAAAATACTTCTTGATGAGTTCAAGAACGGTCTACTCTCGACTTACAACATGCTAAGATAACATAAAACATCTAGTAATTAATGTGTATGCAATGACAATGAATGGATACTCAGAGTTCAGAAGGTCATTCCATGCCGCCCGCGCTTGTCCCTTCGTCATTCTTTCCTTTATTCCCTCGCCCCCGGTGAGTCATTTTTTCGTTCCACAGGAACTATCTCTATCTCACTCATTCCTAGATCAGGAGTCCTCCCTGGCATGTAAAGCAATCCAAACGCTCTCAGAGCATCGTTCGCCCATGCCTCGGCTCTGATCTCCTCCCTACGAGTCTGTAAAAGGGGACTTCTCTCTGTCAGTCTGTCAACTCTAGTCTCGTAGTAAAACAAAACATCCCCTGTGATATCTTGAGGGTTAGCCCAAGCTTCTGCACTTCGAAGGTTGTAACTGGAATAGCAGCCCTGCCCCAAAATGGCCTCGCGCCTGCTCCCCAAAATCATTTGAGTCTATCTCAGATGCTGCTCATACCAATCCAAGTACTCAGTAGTCAGAACAACACTCTCCCGGCGTCTAAGGAGTGCCACAGAAGGAAGAGCAGAATACTTCCATATCCTCATAAAGAGAAGGAAAGCATTTGGGTCTGTCATAGAGAAAGAAGCTACTTCCATAGTGGCGATGTCATTCCAACCTAGCAAAGTCTCCTGCCTCATCCCAAACTATCAAGAAAAAAGCTACGGGATGTAGAAAGAGGACTGAGAAATCCCCGGAACCCTGACAACATAGGAACCTTCCTGAAAGGCCCTCCTGGTCTCAATCTTCCAATAAGGAACCCACCAATGGATATGATGCATGCCAAGCCTGGCCATCCACTCTCCCACTCAGATTGATCGGTCTCTAAAACCAGAGGTCACTGAGCAAAGTTCCACGGACTGAAAGATATTGGAGGCACCGTCATAGCTTGAAGCCTCTCTCCCAACCACAAGGTGAGCAAAGCAGGACTTCCTGATAAATAGCTATTTTATAAACATTTATAGTGCTTTTATTGTATTATTTACTTTAATTTATATACCAATTAAGTATAATTTAGCCTCTTTTTATTATATATCTTTGATATTATACTTGATTGGTATTTTGTGTAATTTTACAAATTTTTAGGATGTTTTATGAAGTATAAAGGGTTCAGAGCAAAAGCCTTGGAAATAGAGGGGCCAGAAATGAAAAATGCAGAAGACCAGTTAAAGGAGTTGCTGCTCAGCCGAGCACCTCCTTGCCTCAGTCGAACATGAAGGAACATAAGTTTGCTTGCTGAGGACTGCCTTGCTCGGCCGAGCACTTCCCTTGCCTCGGCCGAGCACCCTCCTGATTAGCCAAACATTGCCTCTTTGAAGAGTTGCACCCCTCAAGCCAAATGCCTATATAAATACCCCTTTGTACTCAGTTTAGGATATCTGAAAATATCTAGAATAGACAGAAGATTACTGTGAGGACCCCAACCCGGAACCTACACGTGTCCCGAGTTGGAGCGTCCTCAAACTAACCCAAATTTACTAAACTTTTTAAAACTTTGAATTAAACTTCAAACATCAACATCATTAACATTTCCATTTCAAAACAACTCCACTCCTCTCCACTTAGAAGGAGGAGTTGACCAACTTTGAAAACATTCACCTGTTTAGTTACAAAAGATATTGGTTTTAACGTAGAAATGTAAAGTTTATAATTACAAATTCCATAAAGGATTTATATCAAAATATAATTTCTACGCCAACCTAACGTACCCCGACAATACCCAAAAGCTCACTGCCAAACTCCTTTCCGCCCTTACTTGGCCGGTCCTCCTGTCTCGGGATCTAAAAACATTAAAGGGAGAAGGGTGAGAATAAATCTCAGCAAGCTATTATGAATGCAGCAATATGCCAGATAAATGCAACACATAACCAATCACACATAACACATTGGGAAAGCTGTAACCACATTCCATTACCTTGGTTTACCTTTTCCCGTCTGAACAGTAGTCGTACAACATTGGGTATAATAATACTCCAATCTTACGAGTGGCTTAAGCAATACTCACATCTTATAAGACCCGTTTTTCAGGGAACCAAATAAGATAGTAGCAACTCTGTAAGGCTTTTGGCTCAATACAGATGCTATACCCCGACCTGTGGCCACAGGAGGGGACGGTCACAGATATAACATAATCCGATCACATTAGGTCACACTTCCATAATTGATCGTATTATGTTATACCCCCAATATCAGCTGATTAACACATTATCAAGCACATAATAGATACTTGAATAAAATCCACAAAAGGGATAACAATATATCAACATGGTAAATTATACTCATGTCCAACCAATATCATAGTGCCACATTTGATCAACACACTATGCATAATATAATAATGTATATGAACTCAAGTAAGGCAAGGAAGTATCATCAATCCATCCTACAAGGTCATTATACAATAATACAAGGCCTCTATGATGATTCGAGTTCAATTTACCAAGTGGGAATCACAATCTATAAGTAACCAAATAAGATTGCTAACTAATTCTGGTTCAGCTTTAAAGTTCAGTTCTGAAGGCTTGGGCGCCCGCCCATACCACTTGGGCGACCGCCCAAGTGGATTTCAAAGAGTTCCCAAGTTTCTGCCCTCTTGGGCGACCGCACAACACCTCTTGGGCGACCGCCCAAGAGGCTTTCCAAGGCACTCAAGTTTCTGGACACATGGGCGGCCGCTCATGCCCCCTTGGGCGACCGCCCAAGTGCCTGATCCAGAAATTCCTAGGTTTCCTAAATTCCTCTCTTACCATTTCCTTTTCCTTTTCAATACTCTTTATACTCATGAACACCAAGGAATTTCTAGCTCTACAAGACTCATCATAAACCAAGTAAACCCATAGAAATGTAAACCTAATTTATTCATCCCTAATCTTCCACCCATTTCATACTCTCTACAACATCTACTATGAACATTTAATCATCCTATTTCACTTACCAATCATCCAACTCCTACAAAGTTCCCAAAGCTTAAAACACTCACCAATATATTAAGAACATCATTTAATAGTTTATGAACATTTAGGAGAAAGGAAATCATAACAACTCACCTTAGGTTTTTAGAATAAAATGTTGATCTTCTTAGCTTGATTTGTTCCTCTAGATGATCCAAACTCAAAAATGCTCTTGGACTTGAAAATGGTGGAGAAATGGGCTAGCTACAAGGCTTGGAATGGAGAGGCTTTCAATGGAAGTTCCATGGGAGTTGAGAGAAAAGAAGGAGGAAGAAGAATGATGGAGGAGGGGGAAGAGTATGGGAGGAGTAAGAGAGGGTATGGGGAGGTAAGGTGTGTGTTGACTAATGAGCCAAAGAAGGAGGGAATTAGGGGAAAGTAACATGGCCCCCTCCCCTTCCACACATAACCTAGGCTTTCAATAATTAAATGAACCCCTTTTTTTTTCTTTTCCATTATTTATTCTACTCTACTTAACCTCCTCATACTTTTTTATTAAATTTCTATTTTTATATTTTCTTTTTAGAACATTAATTTATTTCCTATCATTTATCCTAATAAAAGAAATCAAATATATAAAAATGGACACATAATATTAACAGTAATATTAAAAGCACACAATATGATATTAAATTTAATGCCTAGGGTTAGGGTCGTTACACTCACTCCCCCTTAAAGAAAATTCGTCCCGAATTTTAAAAAGACTTACTTGGATTTTCAAACAACCACGGATATTTCGCTCTCATCTCCGACTCTAGCTCCCACGTTGCTTCCTCAACGGTATGATTCTTCCAAAGGACCTTCACTATAGGGATACTCTTAGTTCTCAACTCCTTAACTTGGAATTCTAAGACTCTTAATGGCTCTTCAACATAAGACATGTCCGCTTGGACATCATCGGGGGGAGAACTCACGAGGTGGGAAGGATCATGGCAATATTTTCTCAACATAGAAACATGGAAAACATCATGGAGTAAAGAAAGAGACGGAGGTAATGCCAACCGATAAGCCAAATCCCCAATCTTCTCTAGAATCTCAAACGGACCAACGAACCTCGGAGCCAATTTACCCTTATTACCAAACCTTTTGATTCCTGTCCTCGGAGAGACTTTCAAGAACACAAAGTCACCAACCTGAAAAGATAAATCCCGTCTTCTATTGTCGGCGTAGCTTTTCTGTCTACTCTGAGCCGTCTTCAATCTATCCCGAATTACCTTGATCTTCTCCGTAGAATCTCGAACCAAATCCGGGCCCCAAAGTCTCGCTTCACCAACCTCGTCCCAACACATCGGAGATCGACACTTCCTACCATACAACGCTTCATACGGAGCCATCTCAATACTAGACTGATAACTGTTGTTGTAGGCAAACTCCACTAAAGGTAGATGATCCTCCCATGACAATTGGAAATCCATCACACAAGCCCGTAACATATCCTCAAGTATCTGAATAGTTCTCTCGGACTGACCGTCAGTTTGAGGATGAAATGCCGTACTGAAACACAATTTAGAACCCAAGGCTTCATGCAATGCTCTCCAAAATCTAGATGTAAACCTCGGATCTCTGTCGGAAACAATACTGACCGGAACCCCGTGAAGTCTCACAATCTCCTTCATATACAGTTGAGCTAACTTCTCTAATCAAAACTTGGTTGATACCGGAAGAAAATGAGCCGACTTCGTTAACCGATCCACAATGACCCAAATAGCATCCATCTTCTTCGCGGTAAGAGGTAAACCCGAAACAAAATCCATCGAAATTCCTTCCCATTTCCATTCCGGAATATCCAATGGTTGAAGTAGTCCCACCGGTCTCTGATGTTCTGCCTTAATTTGTTGACAAGTCAAACACTTGGACACATAATCCGCAATTTCTCTCTTCATACCATTCCACCAATACCCACGCTTCAAGTCTTGATACATTTTGGTACTACCCGGATGAATCGCAAACTTGGACTTATGGCTATCCTCTAAAACACGCTTCTTGATTTCCGGCAATGAAGGAACGCAAATTCTCCCTTGGAAAGTTAAAATCCCATCTCTATTCAAAGCAAATTCCCCGGCTTTCCCCTCTTGTACTTGATCAAAAAATTTCTTCAATTCCGGATCACCTTGTTGAGCTTCCTTCAAATCTCCATACAAAGTAGGAACGGCTCGAACATTCGCAATAATTACCTCACTCTTCAATTCTCGGGAACTCAAAGCTGTCACATACGCCTTTCGGCTAATCGCATCCGCCACTACATTGGCCTTCCCCGGGTGATAAGAAATTATACAATCAAAATCCTTCAAGAACTCAAGCCATATCCTTTGTCGGTTGTTCAACTCCTTTTGAGTAAATAAGTACTTTAAACTTTTATGGTCGGTAAAAATCTCAAACTTCGCCCCATAAAGGTAGTGCTTCCACTTATGTTACGCAAATACAATCGCCGCCAATTCCATATCATGAGTAGGATAATTCTGTTCCGCCGGTGATAACTTCCTAGAGGCATACGCAATAACCTTCCCATTTTGCATGAGAACACAACCCAAACCCGCCTTCGAGGCATCACTATAGATTACAAAATTCTCACAACCATCCGGAAGGGTAAGAACAGGAGCCGTCGTCAACCTCTTCTTCAATTCATTAAAACTGTCTTCACACTTAGAATCCCATACAAACGATACATCTTTTCGAGTCAACCTAGTCAATGGGGTAGCAATCCGAGAAAACCCCTCAATGAACCTCCGATAATACCCCGCCAAACCAAGAAAACTACGGACCTCGGTCACAGTCGAAGGTTGCTTCCAATTAACCATGGCTTCAATCTTTGAAGGGTCCACGGAAATTCCCGAACTCGACACAACATGCCCCAAGAAGGAAACCTGCTCAAGCCAAAACTCACACTTGCTGAACTTGGCGTACAACTGCTTCTCACGAAGAACTGACAAAACAATCCTCAAATGATTTTCATGCTCTTCCCGGGACTTAGAATACACGAGGATGTCATCTATGAAGACCACCACAAAACTATTAAGGTAAGGCTTGAAAACACGGTTCATCATATCCATAAACACAGCTGGAGCATTAGTCAACCCGAACGGCATTACAACAAACTCATAGTGACCATATCTAGTTCGAAAAGCTGTTTTGGCAATATCGTCCGCCTAATCTTCAATCGATGGTATCCGCTTCTCAAATCAAGTTTTGAGTAGATAACGGAACCTTGGAGTTGGTCAAATAAATCATCTATGTGCGGAAGAGGATACTTATTCTTTATAGTGGCTTGGTTCAACAAACGATAATCTATACATAATCGTAAGGTACCATCCTTCTTCCTAACAAATAGAACCGGTGCTCCCCACGGAGACACACTAGGGCGAATAAAACCCCGGTCTAGCAATTCTTGCAATTGGACTTTCAACTCTTTTAACTCGGCCGGAGCCATTCTATAGGGTGATTTAGAGATAGGGGCGGTACCGGGTACTAAGTCAATACAAAACTCTACCTCACGATCCGGAGGCATAGAGTACTCACTAGAAAACACGTCACTAAACTCATTCACAATCGGAACATGAGCTAACTCGGGCGACTTCTTATTGGAATCTACCACATAAGCCAAGTACCCCGCACACCCCTTAGATAACATCTTTCTAGCTTTTAAGGCGGAAATAACACGTAAACCGAACATAGATTTATCCGCATCAAATATAAAAGTAGGCACATCAGGCATAGCAAATGAGACGCGTTTTCTACGACAGTCTACCAAAGCATGACACTGACTCAACCAATCCATCCCAAGGATCACATCAAAATCACGGATTGGTAACTCGACCAAATCCACCGGCCATACATGCCCACATATGGTCACATCACAACCACGATATATCAGAGAAGATGCAAGGCACTCTCCCATATGAGTAGAGACCTCCAACACATAAGGCATAGATTCAGGCAAAATATGCAATGAGAATGCAAAATGAGATGCCACAAATGAATGGGAAGACCCGGGATCTATAAGAATGCGGGCCTTAACTCCTGAGACAGGAACTATACCTCTAATGACGGCATTAGGATCGAACTCTCCTCGACCCAAGGCAAACACTCGACCTTGGACTCTATCTTTGGGTTTCCCGTCAACATCTCTCTTCACACCACTACCTTGTCCCCCTTGACCACTACCCAAAGTTTGCTTACTCTGCCACTTGGGACAATTCCTCCGGAAATGGCCTGTCGACCCACACTCCAAACACTTTCCTTGCTTGCTCCAACACTTGTCCTCCGAATGCCCTTGCCTCTTGCAATATCCACACGTTGTCCCAAACTGACCGGAAGTCGAACGATTTGCCGGAGCCGCTACGTTTCCTCCTCGATTTGCTCCCTTAGTAAATGTCCTTGGCTGCCCTCTGTTCTGTCCCGAACCTTGACCTTGGAATCTATTTCTGTTCCCACCTTCATTTTTACCACGATGCTCCTCTATGTCATTCTCAATCCGATATGCCATGTTCACAGCCGCTTGGAAGTTGGAGAAGTCATGAGTCAAAAGCTGCTTCCTGAACTCTACCCTTAAGCCTTTCACAAACCTGTAGATACGCCTCTCTTCATCCGGTACCAAATGAGGACAATATTGGGCCAACTCCGTAAACTTTGCTGAATACTGTGTTATAGACATTGTCCCTTGCTCCAATTTCAGAAATTCAACCTCTTTCTTATCTCTAGTCACCATCGGAACGAAGTGATCCCGGAACTTACGTGTGAAATTCTCCCAAGTCTGCGGTGTCAAATCCCGGTCCCAACCATCCTTCACTACTTGCCACCAGTGCTCCGCGGGTCCTTCCAGCTTGAAAACTGCACATCTCACCTTCTCCGCATCCGAACTCTCCATAGCCAAGAAAATCTTGTTCATCGCTTCAAGCCATCTCTCCGCCTTCACCGGATCCGGATCTCCGTTGAAGCGAGTTGACCAACTTTGAAAACATCAACATCATTAACATTTACTAAACTTTTTAAAACTTTGAATTAAACTTCAAACATCAACATCATTAACATTTCCATTTCAAAACAACTCCACTCCTCTCCACTTAGAAGGAGGAGTTGACCAACTTTGAAAACATTCACCTGTTTAGTTACAAAAGATATTGGTTTTAACGTAGAAATGTAAAGTTTATAATTACAAATTCCATAAAGGATTTATATCAAAATATAATTTCTACGCCAACCTAACGTACCCCGACAATACCCAAAAGCTCACTGCCAAACTCCTTTCCGCCCTTACTTGGCCGGTCCTCCTGTCTCGGGATCTAAAAACATTAAAGGGAGAGGGGTGAGAATAAATCTCAGCAAGCTATTATGAATGCAGCAATATGCCAGATAAATGCAACACATAACCAATCACATATAACACATTGGGAAAGCTGTAACCACATTCCATTACCTTGGTTTACCTTTTCCCGTCTGAACAGTAGTCGTACAACATTGGGTATAATAATACTCCAATCTTACGGTGAGTACTTAAGCAATACTCACATCTTATAAGACCCGTTTTTCGGTGGAACCAAATAAGATAGTAGCAACTACTGTAAGGCTTTTGGCTCAATACGGATGCTATACCCCGACACGTGGCCACGGGAGGGGACGGTCACAGATATAACATAATCCGATCACATTAGGTCACACTTCCATAATTGATCGTATTATGTTATACCCCCAATATCAGCTGATTAACACATTATCAAGCACATAATAGATACTTGAATAAAATCCACAAAAGGGATAACAATATATCAACATGGTAAATTATACTCATGTCCAACCAATATCATAGTGCCACATTTGATCAACACACTATGCATAATATAACAATGTATATGAACTCAAGTAAGGCAAGGAAGTATCATCAATCCATCCTACAAGGTCATTATACAATAATACAAGGCCTCTATGAAGATTCGAGTTCAATTTACCAAGTGGGAATCACAATCTATAAGTAACCAAATAAGATTGCTAACTAATTCTGGTTCATCTTTAAAGTTCAGTTCTGAAGGCTTGGGCGCCCGCCCATACCACTTGGGCGACCGCCCAAGTGGATTTCAAAGAGTTCCCAAGTTTCTGCCCTCTTAGGCGACCGCACAACACCTCTTGGGCGACCGCCCAAGAGGCTTTCCAAGGCACTCAAGTTTTTGGACACATGGGCGGCCGCTCATGCCCCCTTGGGCGACCGCCCAAGTGCCTGATCCAGAAATTCCCAGGTTTCCTAAATTCCTCTCTTACCATTTCCTTTTCCTTTACAATACTCTTTATACTCATGAACACCAAGGAATTTCTAGCTCTACAAGACTCATCGTAAACCAAGTAAACCTATAGAAATGTAAACCTAATTTATTCATCCCTAATCTCCCACCCATTTCATACTCTCTACAACATCTACTATGAACATTTAATCATCCTATTTCATTTACCAATCATCCAACTCCTACAAAGTTCCCAAAGCTTAAAACACTCATCAATATATTAAGAACATCATTTAATAGTTTATGAACATTTAGGAGAAAGGAAATCATAACAACTCACCTTAGGTTTTTTTGAATAAAATGTTGATCTTCTTAGCTTGATTTGTTCCTCTAGATGATCCAAACTCAAAAATGCTCTTGGACTTGAAAATGGTGGAGAAATGGGCTAGCTACAAGGCTTGGAATGGAGAGGCTTTCAATGGAAGTTCCATGGGAGTTGAGAGAAAAGAAGGAGGAAGAAGAATGATGGAGGAGGGGGAAGAGTATGGGAGGAGTAAGAGAGGGTATGGGGAGGTAAGGTGTGTGTTGACTAATGAGCCAAAGAAGGAGGGAATTAGGGGAAAGTAACATGGCCCCCTCCCCTTCCACACATAACCTAGGCTTTCAATAATTAAATGAACCCTTTTTTTTTCTTTTCCATTATTTATTCTACTCAACTTAACCTCCTCATACTTTTTTATTAAATTTCTATTTTTATATTTTCTTTTTAGAACATTAATTTATTTCCTATCATTTATCCTAATAAAATAAATCAAATATATAAAAATGGACACATAATATTAACAGTAATATTAAAAGCACACAATATGATATTAAATTTAGTGCCTAGGGTTAGGGTCGTTACAATTACTTATTCATACTCTAGCAATAGATTTGTATACATTTCTCCAAGGATTATCAATTGTTCTTGAAGTACTCTCGAAGATCGAAGCAATAATATACTGAAGTTTACTTTCAGCCTTTCTTTTTACCCTTTACAAGCATAAGTCTTCTTATTCCAATCTTTATTTACATATTATCTTATTATATCTTTATGCTTGTTTTGATAATGGCTAGTGAGTAATCCTCCAATTTCTTGGGGTAAGTTTTAAAGTTTCTTTCACCTTTCATAATCAATTCTTTTTATATCATTTTGCCACGCCTACAAATGTGATGACGTCCATACTCTGTATGAATCTTAGCTAATCAAGAGAAGTATCCCACGGAAGAATCTTGATTAGCGGAACCATATAAATCGAACTAGGCTTCATTAATCACGAAAGTAGTTTAATGGCCTAGGGATAGTCCTTCAGTGATAAATACATGGATTTTTATAAACTTAATGGATTCTTACTATACATGGACCATCAAGAGATAGGGCATGAATTGTAGAGAATATGCGTGCAAAGCCTTCGATTGACAAGTAATGCATAAATTAGCGTATAATCCTTGATTAATGAATTGAATTATATTTTCTATAAACTTGATTTATTTGTTGACTACATATTGTTTGATTTCCAATCCCTGGAATGTTTCATCATATAAGAATTCAACTAAAGTATTCTATGTATGTTTTATTTATTTTCTTAAACCAAAATGAACTTCCCCCAATCTTATTTTCATAAATTATGTAAAAACAAATATTTTCCAAAGTAAACCCTGTCCTCGTGGGATCGACCCGTACTTGCATTCGCTATACTATTATAGCCCGTCCACTTGCGATATTTAAAAGAACCGTTAAGGTTTGAGACAAACAAATTTTTGGCGCCATTGCTGAGGACAACGGTTTACTTTTTAATATTTGTCTTTACTACATATTTGTCTTTTTAAGTTTTCCTTCCAAAATCTATTGCTTTTGATTTGTTCGTTGAGTGTTCTTTACAGTTTATAAAACAGACTCGGACCTTCCTTGAAGATTTTGATCCAGAACCCGAGAGAATGTTTCACGAAAGGCTAAGAAGGTTTAAAGAAGCCTTAGAACAACAAATGGCGGAAGAAGAGCCCGCAACACCTCCTTGGACCCTAAGGGACTTCGTTAATCCAAGTACCCCGGGAACTAGATCTCCCATAGTTGTGCCAAACGCTTATGCAGCCAACTTTGAAATAAAGCCGCAACTATTTCATATGGTTATGAATAACCAATATAGCAGAACAGCTTTCGAGGATCCACATCTTCATGTCTAAACATTTGTGGAATATTGTGACACCACTCGCATTCAAGGTGTCACACCGGAAGCAATCAGAATGCGCCTTTTCCTATTCTCTCTAAAGGATAAGGCAAAACAATGGTTGAACTCGGTCTCCCTAAACTCCTTAACAACATGGGACCAAGTTCAAGAGGCTTTCCTAGGGCATTTCTTCCCACCAAGCAAGACCGCCGATATTTGTACAAAGATCACAAACTTTAGCCAAACGGGAAGGGAGTCATTGTATGATGCTTGGGAGAGTTTCAAAGAGCTCCTAAGGATGTGCCCTCACCACGGGCTAGAAAAGTGGTTGATTGTGCACACCTTCTACAACGGTCTCACGTTCAAGACAAGAGAGACCATTGATGCCGCTGCAGGAGGGGAACTAATGAACAAAACTATGGATGAGGCATACGACCTCATCGAAAAAATTGCTTTGAACCACTATCAGTGGTCGAATGAGAGGGAGCAACCACAAGGGACTCCAGGTAAGTATAATGTAGATGTCGTTACTCTTCTCTCATCAAAATTGACATGATATTGAAAAAGTTTGAAAATCTTAATGTCAATCCCGTAAATAACATCAACATTGTTTGTGAATTATGTGGGACTAACTCACATAATATGAAAAGTTGTGATCTACTTGATGCTACTTCTAGTGATCAAGTAAACTTTGTTAGTTCTTATGGACAGAAGGGGGGGTATGTATTCAAATACATACAATCCCGAATGGAGAAATCACCCCAACTTCTCCTATAAGAATAACAACGCTTTAAATTAGCAACCTTCCCCACAACCTCCGGGATTTACATCAAATAATTTCAATACTAATTCAAATTCTTTCCCTCCCCCCTAAGTCTAAATTAGATCTTTTAATGGACTTTGTTGTTGAAAATAAAAATGCCCAAGAAAAGACTAATAACGAATTTAGGGAATGCTTTAAATTGTTAAATGCTAGGTTTAATAACCTAGCCGCGCATAATAAGATGCTTGAGAATCAACAAGCTCAGCAGGCCAGCATAATGAATAGACCACAAGGGAGTCTTCCCGGTCAACCTCAAAGGCCAAATGAGCATGTTAACATGGTAAACACTAGGAGTGATGATAAATCAACAAATGAATACCCTAGTAAAGAAAATATTAGTCCAACACTGCCGATAGTTGAGACTAGGCCAAATGAGCATGTTAATATGGTAAATACTAGAAGTGATGATAAATCAACAAATGACTACCTTAGTAAAGAAAATATTAGTCCAACTCCGCCGATAGTTGAGACTAATACGGACATTGAAAAGGGGACATAATCCCCTAGGCTTGCTATAAATTTTGACCCTCCGATACCTTATCCTCAAAAGGTGGTCAAAAGAGACGTGAACGAGGAATTTACTGAATTTTTAGGAGTTTTGGATGAAATAAACGTAACCATTCCTCTTTCAGAAAATATACAAGAGATGCCTCATTATGCTAGGCCCTTAAAACATATTCTTTCAAAAAAGGAAAAATTTGAAGAATTTGAAAATATCATTTTGGCAGAAGAGGTAAGTGCAATTTTACAAAAGAAACTGCCTCCGAAACTCAAATATCCCGGCACTTTCTCAGTCCCTTGTTGCATTGGCAGGTGTAATATACACAATGCTATGCTCGACATAGGGGCTAGTGTTAGCATCATGCCTTTATCGGTTAGCGAGAGATTAGGTGTGGGGGAACTCAAACCTACCACAATTTCTCTCCAGTTGGCAGATCACTCCATACAATACCCTATCGGTATAATGGAGAATATGCCCTATCAAATAGGGAACTTAATAATCCCTGTCGACTTTGTTGTCCTCGAAATAGAAGAAGACCAAGAAATTCCTATCATTTTAGGAAGACCATTTTAGCCACCGCAGGGACAATAATAGATGTAAAAAATGGTACCTTCTCTCTTAATGTCGAAAAAGAAAAGGTCGAATTTAATATGCAAAATAATCCCGAGGACACTTTTCAAGAAAAAATTGAAAGTTCACAACCTAAAGATCAAATAATAAATCATGAAATAGATGAAAGATCTTTAGAGTGTAGTGATAATGAGTTCGATTGTTCTGTATGTCCCGTCACTAACAATGCAGCAAAGAAACTCGAAAGAGTAAAAGTGCCGAGTAAAAAAAGCACTTCAAAATACCGAACGTGCAAGGATTATAGGCAGCTTATTTCATCGGAAACGGTACGGGATGGAAGATGTGTACGAACTCAAACACTCTGAAGGGTATGCAATGGCTAATTGTAAGAGACAATAGGCCACCACAATATCACGCATCGCCTGTTTTGATTATCGGAAAAGGGTCGAGCTAATGACCTTAAACAAGCATCATTGGAGTTATAAACCGATGGTTAATCTTGTTTTTCTATTTTATTTCTATTTTAATTATTTATTGTTAATTTTTTCTTTCCTATGTTTCATACTAATTTTGTTTTGTAGGTAAAAAAAATTAGAAAAAGTGCTCGGCCGAGCAGTCCCTTGACTCGGCCGAGCAAGGAGGGACAGAAGGTGATACAAACTGCAAGCTGTTGCTCGGCCAAGGCAAGGCCCGTGCTCGACCGAGCAAGTTGAATTTCCAGAAATAATTTGGTCAAAACGAGGACTTTGGTTTGACTCCTCACTTCACCTCCCTAAACCTCTCCACTCTCTCTCTAAAACCCTCAAAACCTCTGCCCCTCACCACCATAAAACCTCCAAATACACCATCAAATCCGGCCATTCAACCATTCCTTCACCCAAATTCCATCTCCCAAACACATTTCCAACCTTAAAACCCAAAAATTTCACCCCAATTCTTCAAAATTCCGAAACCCTAGTTCTTCCCCTAATTCAAAAATTCAAAAATTGCCCAGATTGGTGAACCAAGTTGATTTCTTTTTGGACATTCAAGCTTCAATCAAGAAGGGAAATAAGGTTACAAGGCAACTTCCTTCTCCAAATCCGGGTATCAAAAATCTCTCAATTTTTGCTTTTAGTTGGGTTTTTGATTACTAGCTATTTATCTTGCCATGAAAAGAGGTAGAGGGAAGGGAAGAACATCAACTAGGACCACAAAGAGGTCCCGTAATGATGGCTCCTCCACCTCTATGCCAACCCCTACACTAAACACTTTGGGGATTGATTTTCAATTCGAAGCCGAAGCAGCTAGATTTGCCAAGTTGTGTGGGAAGAGCATTAAGACCACACAATTCCCCAATATAGATGCAATGAGAATCTTGGGAATTAGGAACAACATCCAAACTTTACATCAAGGTTTGAATAGTGTGGATTTTTTGCAAATGAGTGAGAAAACCTACGAAAACATTACCCTTGAGTTCTTAAGTTCTTTGACTAAAAGAACAAGAAATTTAATAGATAATGAAACGGGTGAAGAATTTGAGGATACTCAGTTAGGATTTCGGCTTCTAAACGTTCACTACACCCTTGACCTTGAAGAGGTCAATGATATCCTGGGTTGGCCTTCCATCAGAAATGCCACAAATATCCCCCTCCTCATTTTAATGCAGACATATTTTGGATGCAAATCACTGGCCACACTCCTTTCCTCCCCAAAACATCCAAAGCCTCTTTTGATAATTCATCCCGTCCTTCGTTATATACTTAGGATGTATGCTTGCACCGTTTTCGCAAGAGAAGATAAGGGGACAATCAACATGACTGAATTGTTCATTTTATGGGCAATTGTCACGGGGTATGGGGAGATAAATTTAGGAAAGTGGTTGATTGACCGACTATGGGATCACGTCTCCCCTAGTTTTCCCAGTGATATTCATATAGGAGGGATAATAACGCTCATAGCAATATTTGTTTGTGAGCAACTACCGGAGGAAGGTCCCGATACTTGGGTGCCTGTTAGAGGATCAAGGGTTCTTGATATAGCATCCCTAAAAGAGATGAACATGATTGCCGAGGGTGGGCAAGGAATGTATTCTTGGTTTGCGGGAGGTGGTGCTAACAAAACACCTCGTGCCATTTTTCCCAACGCCAATATTCCGGTGGTATCATTAAACCAACCGAATACTTGGTCCTTCCCGCCTATGTTGGGTCAAGCTGAGGAGGGGAATGCAGATTTGAACTTGGGGCAACAAGAAGAAGAAGAAGAAGAAAAACAACCCAACCCTAACCAAAACAAAATGCAACCCAATTTTTACCACCAATTTAACCAAATGTCCATCCAACAAACCCAAATGCTTCAACAACTCAACCACTTCACCCAAAAATTCAATCAATTCCAAGAGAATTTGAAGGACGCATACAACATGTTCTAGGAAGGGTTGATCACATCTACAACTACGGAATGAGGCATTGGGAAAACTTCTACCCACCACCCCCACCACCACCACTGTGAGTTTCCTTCTATTCTTTTCCTACCATATTTTTTATAGTCCTTGAAACATTAGGGAAAATGTTTAATTTAAGTTTGAGGGAGGATCTTGCATTTTATTTTAGTTTTTCGTTTAGTTTTTCTTTTAAATAGCTCAGTTACATTTTTTTTTCTTTTCTTTGTATGCATTGTTAGAAGCATGTTTTTACAATAAAAATTCCTATGATGATAAAGTGTTCTAAGCATTAAAAAGCTTATATTTATTACCTTTAAAAATCAGTTTCAAATTCCTTGATTCATATTTTTTCAAAAAGTTTGAAAACATTTCCTAGAAAATAAATTTAAAGGTATATTAGAAAATAAGATGAAAGAGTTATAAATTAATATAGTATAAATAAAATTGCTCTAAAAAGCACTATTTTGTGAAAAGTTGGGGCATTGGATACTGTCTTTGTTTTCAAAAGATTATTTTTGCACTCCGGGACTTTCATCTTTTGAATTTCATTTTCGAAAAGATACTCATTTCTTTATGCACCATTTATTGGATAACTTTTACCTCCTTTTCATCTTCAAGGCTAGTTAGCATAAAAATGAACACACCTCTCTTCAATAAATATCTCCACTCGAAAATCAAAATGAATAAATCATTATTAGAGTGAGACAATAAAGAAGCAAGGTGTGATAGCATTTCAAAAACTTGTATCATCTTTTTAAAATGCTACTTAAAATGCTAGCCTTGCCCCTTCCCCTTCCTTTCCACTTCCATTAACACGTCCATCAAATTGTGATCCAAGAATGTTGTGCTAAAATCCCTAAAGTGTCTTTCTTAAGTGAAAATCATCATTTTAAGTCCTTAAAAGTCGCATAAATAAATATTTCTCATCTTAAAAATCTTTTTCTGTTCCAAGCTCCTACATTTCCAAAATCTTGCTAAGAAAAGCATTTATTTATGAAGAGATTAAATTATAGTTCTTTTATCTATATTCCAATATGCACTAGAAGGACCTTCTTAGAAAATATTTTCAAAAGTTTTGAATATTATGAATCAATGTTGAAAATGATTTTCTTAAAGGCAACATCTTTAACAACACTTAAAATCTGAAAGGGAACCACTTATTTATTTTTATATTTCTTTTTGCCGTTTACTTCTCTCTATTTTCATCTCAAACTTGCTTAGGGACAAGCAATGTTTAATTATGTGGGAGTTGATAAATGGCTATTTTATAGACATTTATATTGTTTTTATTGTATTATTTACTTTAATTTTTATACCAATTAAGTATAATTTAGCCTCTTTTTATTATATATCTTCGATTTTATACTTGGTTGGTATTTTGTGTAATTTTACAGGTTATTTTATGAAGTATAAAGGGTTCAGAGCAAAAGCCTTGGAAATAGAGGGGCCAGAAATGAAAAATGCAAAAGACCAGTCAAAGGAGTTGCTGCTCGGCCGAGCACCTCCTTGCCTCGGCCGAGCATGAAGGAACAGAAGGTTGCTTGCTGAGGAATGCCTTGCTCGGCCGAGCACTTCCCTTGCCTCGGTCGAGCACCCTCCTGATCAGCCAAACATTGCCTTTTTGAAGAGTTGCACCCCTCAAGCCAAATGCCTGTATAAATACCACTTTGTACTCAATTTAGGATATCTGAAAATATCTAGAATAGACAGAAGATTACTTATTCATACTCTAGCAATAGATTTGTATACATTTCTTCAAGGATTATCAATTGTTCTTGAAGTACTCTTGAAGATCGAAGCTATAATATGCGTGACACGTGTCCGTATAGGTGTCAGACAAAACCTGTAGCTCGCCTGATTGACAGGCAAGGGCGGGAATCTTGAGCGACAACTGAAACTTCTCGCTTGGACCATGAATAGTCCAAGCCTCAAACTTGGGGGCTACTGATGTGACCATGAAAAATGAACTTGGGCCTGAAATAGTAAAATTAGGCCCAGCAGGGCAAAATGGGCCAAATACATATAATATGTGTATTAAGGTAGGCCCAAATAGTGAGGCAACATGTATAACGGTGACATATGTAGATCGACGCATGATAGTAAGGGTTAAGCGAGAAGTATTCCTTTAAGTGTTCCTTGGTTATGAGTGGCGAGTACTGATAGAGCCAACATGCGAGAATGTCACCTGAGTGGATGATAGGATTGGCGCCAATAGGCGGATTGTCGCCTATTCTGGGATTGTCACCCGGGCGACTTACGTGACTGATGATGTGGAATGATGATTCGACTGCCACGAGTGTACCCCACTATAACCATCATTTGTAAATAAATTGACATGGTGAACAGTGTATAACCATCAAATATGGAGTGATGTGACAAGGTGAATAGTGCATCTCCACTAACTTTGGGGTAGTTAGCACCTTGCTTTGATGATTGACAAGTGTCCCACCATGTGCAAGGCACATGGTGTATGGGAGTATATAAGCAACTAGGAAAAATATTATTGGTACGTTCTCTCACTACACTCTAAGCTCTCTCTCTCTCTCTCTAGAAAACTCCATTGTTATCTTGTTTGTGACATGTAATCTTACTTTCATGCCGGAGGGGTTACGTCGGAGCCACCCCCGACCTAGTTTACGTTTGAGCTTGTGTGTAGGAGACCATTCGATGAAGCAGTCGGAGTATCCATTGTTCCTGTTCATATTTGTTCCTGTGCAACCAGTTTAGCTTGGTAACATCAAATTTGTTGATTTTTTGATGTGATTTGGATTGACTTGGCTTAATTCGAGTTGGACTTTGTTGACCTTTGGGATAATAGTCATTTTATAACATTTATAATTTTTAAGAAATTATTTGATCATTATTAGGTTTATTTTGAATTATATGTAATTTAATTGGATTTATTGGAGTTTATGAGAAAATCTTGATTTTTGTTGACTTTTGGGTCAACAGGGGTATTTTAGTAATTTCCAGAATTTTGAGCCTTGGCATGCCCTTGGTCCCAAAAAGTTGACCTTGGCTAACCCAGGCCCCATTTCTTAAGCCACAACCCAACCTTGGCCCCATATTCCTTGGCCATGGCTCTATTTTTGCCCATACTGGCCATGCAGCCACAATGAAGGCGCATAGCAGCCCCAGGTTGCTGGTTTCCAGCATGGTCGTGCTCTGTTTTACAGCCAAATTTTATGAAAATTTCTCCCAGGTCCCTGAAGGGTTATAAATTGTTTAAAAGGGGGTATATTGGACTAATTGGGTATTAGGTTTTATGAATCAACATTTAATTAATATTATTAATTAGATGTATTATATTTAAAAATATTGGATTAATTTCCAATTAGTCCTTTTAACTGAATTTGTTATTCTTGTTAGTGTTGTTAACTAAAAAGGTAATGAAATATGGGTTATTAGTGATTATAATAATGTAAATTAAGGTTAGTTAATGTTAACTATCCTAACGGAGTTGGAAAACTTAATGAAATTTAACCAAAATTTGGTTAAAGTTACACGCAATATGAGGATGACACCTCATGCTTATGAGTGGGGTATAAATACCCATTTCCACTCATATCTCTTATTCTTATCTCCTTTACACACACTCAAACACACACAGAACCCTAGTTTGAGAGAAAATCATGGAAATTCCATGATTTGTAGGTTAAAACCTCAAAATCTCTTCACGAGTTCTTCATGAAATTTGTTCTACTCGTCAAGAGGAGTCTAGAGAGCTGAAAATGTTGAAGTTTCCGTGGAAAAATTCTTCAATAGGTAAGAAACTCTATCGTATGCTTGTTTTTTATATTTTACATAAAATTCTTAGTATCATAACTGATGCGCCATGGCAAAATATTATTCTTGTTAAGTGTTTGCCCGGCCCGAGTATATGATCTTTGGGGGGCCCTATTTTATGAGGATAGGGGGCCCTATTTTATGGTTTATAGGGGGTCCACATTTTATGAGAATATTGCCAAAGTTATAATTATGGTTTGGTTCCCCCGTGTTATGTTCTATATGCCGCATATTATGTGTTATGTGATATATGCCGCATATTAAGTGTTATGTTCTATATGCCGCATATTAAGTGTTATGTGATATATGCCGCATATTAAGTGTTATTCTCCGTATGCCGCATATTATAGGTTGTACATTATATGCTGCATATTGAGTGCTTATGATTATGATGCTAGCCAAAGTTAGGCTTATCGCTATAGTTCTGGTCCTGAATCCCGCCAATGGCTTGGCCCTTGCATATTGTATATGGTGTGTCGGATATTGATTCCCGCATGTCGGATGGAGGTTCCCGTATGACGGGTGTTGGTTGTCGATGTATCATGTCGCACATCGTAGGTCGCATGTCTCATGATGTATGCTATTAATGTTATAATGGTTACCTGCCGCATGTTATATGTTGCATGTTCGGGTTCCGATGATGGTTTTAGCCAATGATTATGTGTGTATGGTTATCGCCGGATTCCCGCATATGGCTTGGTTCTCGTATATCATATGTCGCATGTAGCATGTCGTGTTGTATGCTGATAATATTATAATTGTCGCATGTTGTAGATGAGTCTCGCATGCTGGTTCTCATATGTTATATGTGCATATAATGGTGCATGATTTATGTTATATGACTTATGTTAGATGTTAAATGTTAAGTCTTTTGTTAGACTTCCCACCCCGGTGTGACACATGTCAAAGTAAAGTTAAGATAAGTATGATGATGATGATGATGTCATCCTTGGGCATGGAATATAAATACTCCCTCCTTTCCCATTTTAGAGGTATGTTGATATAAAGCTTTTTATCTCCTCTCTCTCTCTCTCTCTCTCTCTCTAGAAATAGTGATAAATGTTATGTGCCGGTGTAAGTACCCAAATCTGGCTCATGCCTTCCGGTTAAATTTCCCGGCAATTTCGGTAAGTTTTCCGGTAATTCCCCAGACCTTCCTAGTGTTCCGGAAACATTCCGGAACTGTTTTTAATTAAATAAAGGCTGAAGGGAATCCTTCCTAATTAAGAAACACGTTTTTCTTAATTAGGAGGGAAGGTTCTAGAATAATGCCACCTTGCATGGTTCTAGAATGCTGAGTCACAATGGATAAGCCCGCACGGCTGCATTAGCTCGCTGCCTCTGACCGCACGGCTTCATTAGCCTTATCCAGACTGCCTATAAATAGAGCCCTCCTCTACCCATTTAAACAACAACAACAATACATACAATTCATAGCAATACAATCAGTCACTCCCAAGACGTGAAGAACACTCTTGAAGGCTCAAGAAGGCGAAGAAGAAGCTCAAGAAGCCATCTCCCTCCTCCTTGAAGACCCAAGACGAACCTCTCCTCCTAGCTCCGTCCGAAGAAGCGAAGGAAACGATTGGTAACCTCGCACGCCCTAACCTTGCATTTTAATTGATATACTTGCTCATTGCATTCATATATCTTGCTTGGGACTTGGCATTTATTCATAAAGATCACATCTTTATCACCCCCTTCCCCTTTTGCATGCATTAAGACCTCATTTGTCATAAAAATGTAGTCTTTTTTCATAAAAGTGCATCCTTTGCACCTAAAATCCCCATTTTCAAATAAAAAAGCCATCTTTATACATCCTTTGTACATAAAGATCCAATCTTTTCAATAAAAATGCATCCTTTGCATTCAAAACCCTTTTTCATGCATCATTTGCATAAAAATCCTATCTTTACGCATCACTTGCATAAAGATCATTTCTTTCAATCAAAAAGCATCATTTGCTAAAACTAAAAATGTCATCTTTTCATTAAAGAGTCATTTTTTCATCATGCATTCCCCCTTTCCCCAACCTTGGAACGGACCGGTGTAAAAGTTCTCATCTTTGCATCGTTCCTTCCATTAAAGGTTCATGATTTCTTTAGGAAAAGGATAACCTTGAACCCTATATCTCCGATTATCGCTTAAGAATGAGTATGAAGCCTCTATACGAGCTCGACCGTCTTAAAGCGTAGGATTGATGGGCTAAGGACATTCCTTCCTAAAGAACCTCATCTTTGACCACAAAGAGAGTCATTCTCTCGATCACGCAAGTCCCGAGGGTCCCGAGGTTAAAATGCGATGATCACAAGTCACAAGATGAGGACGGGATCATAATCCCGAATACATAAAATTCCAAGGAATCCCGAGCGACAACCAACAAATGGTTTGTACGTCCGGAAGACAACTTGGGACATTCCCCCCTTATTTTCAAACACATGCACACAAGAGAGCACGCAAGCAAGCACGATTAATGAAATCTCGGGAGACTTGCTCCGGCAAGGCACTTTGGGTGAACGCCAAATGTTCTTCCCAAGGGGTAACTTAACCTCCGAACCCAAGTAAAAACCTTTTTTTCAAAGTTTTGAGGTAATCAAAATGGCGTGGCGACTCCGTTTTTCAAATAACTCGGATGTCTTCAAACTCGCGTGAATCCAACACCAAAAATTTGGGGCACACATTCACAGCCGGATTAATGATTCTCACGCCGGAGGGTTTTTGGGGGGAAAATCCCCCCACCCTAACGGTGTTTTCTCTTGTAGGTCCCACATTATTTAGGACCTCGTGGAGCGTATTTTTCCGATCCGGCCACCGTTGCTACCCCGATCAGTTTCTTGTGCAACCATTTTTTATAGCAGCATCAGTTGGTTCCGTTGCCCGGACTGACATTTTCCGGCGGATCGTGCCGGAATAGAGGAGCCGAATGTATCAGCTAGGCTGTAGCAGGGGGTGGCTGCGGAGTTCGCCGGAGCAACTAGCCAGAAGTAGCAATTTCCGTCTCTTTGGACGGTGATAAAGGCAGATTCAAATTGGAGTTCGCCGGAGCAGCCGGAAGGGTTAATTTACAGTTTTCCGTTTTGTCTGGAAAGAGGGAAACCAGATCGGAGTTCGCCGGAAATTTGGAAATTAACAATTTCCGTCTTCTCTTTTCTGGGCTGGTTAATCTGATTTAAATCCAAAATGAGGACATATTTGAATGGGAGGGGATATAGTTGAATACAGGGAACAAAAAATACAGGGAACCAACAAAATTACCAAAATACCCATTTATATAATTTAGTACTAGTTAAACTACGAGGTCTAATTTAAAATTTTCTAACCCTAAGTCTGCAACAACGCCTCCACGAGATAAACAATTTCAAAATCAAATTAAGATCCAAATCACAATGTGGGGGGTTAGGATGAAACTCAGGTTGAAGGTTGGTGTGTTGAAAGTTATAATCCAAAAACTATTAATCTAAAATTTTGTCTTTCAATCTCTTCCATTAAGAAACCAAAGTAGTTGGTCTACAATTTCCTTTCCAAAACTATGCCAAAGTTGCTGCCTTGTTCGTCTTCAAAATGCATTCCAAAATAACGATTTGTTTGCTACTTCTTTTATCTCGAAGTCACGATTTGGGTAGCTATTTGGGGATTGATAAATGATTACCCAAATAATTAATGGAAATCGATGGGTCTGATTAAATCAATTTGTGAAAATGCAGGTTCAGACATCATTTCGTGTATATGTACACGAGACATCTCGTGTAGATTCACACGAGATAAGGGAGAACATCTCGTGTATACACACACGAGACGGGCAAGGGCAAGATTGGAATTTTTTGTTCCGTTTATTTTTCGTTCCCTGTATTTAGTATTTACCATGGGAAGAAAGGAAAAAGGTTAGGAATCACCGAAAAAAAAAAGAAAAGAAGAGGGGTACGCCAGATCTGGGAATAAATCGTCACAGTCACCGGAGGAAAAGGAGATATCGCCGGAAAGTTAGAAAAAGAAAGTAACAGTTGTGAACAGTGTCGGAGATACGTGTCAAAGTGAGAGCAACCTTATCCTATACGTGTCAATTGCCTAGCCACGTTTTTCAGTACGTGTCAAATTTTTGACGTAGCCAGCAGTGGCCGTGGTGTGGATGTCGCCGGATTCATGAAATCAAAATAGGAAGGGACGGAAACGAGAAAGAAGAAGACCCAT
Source organism: Adenophora triphylla var. japonica (assembly GCA_022495995.1). Classification (NCBI taxonomy): domain Eukaryota; kingdom Viridiplantae; phylum Streptophyta; class Magnoliopsida; order Asterales; family Campanulaceae; genus Adenophora; species Adenophora triphylla. The sequence goes on from JAFEMH010003583.1 coordinate 160,449, forward strand.
TTCAATTGTTGCTGGACAGAGATTAAAATCGTCCGAGCAAGAGCAGAAATCAAAATTGCGGGATTGGGAACTCAATAAAATTGGAAATTACAAGGAGTAAAATCGCAAAATCGAAATCGAATTTACAAAGTTAAAAGTCAGTTGAAGTCGCAGAATAGGGAGCGACTTACCAGTCAGCTCTTGTTTCTGGCCGAAATTTATGAAGGCAGAAGAGGCCGGAAATCGTTCGATGTCGCCGACAGTAGCAGCGGCAGAGGAGATGGCGTCGTTGGTGCGATTGTCGCTGGTTAATTGATTGTAGCTGTCGCGAGAAGCCGCCGTAGGGAAGATGTCGGTGTGGGAGTATGTCGCCAAGGTCTCTAGAGGTCACCATGGATGGAGGTCTCCGGGAGCGAACTTGGTGTCGCCATGGGCGGTGCGGCTTGAAGTCGCTGGGAGTGAAGGAAATGGGAGTCACTGAAGTTAAGGGGAAAGAGCAAGATCTGGTAATTGCCGAAGTTGTTGTCGCCGATGGGGAAGTCGCCGGTAGAGAGTTGATATCGCCATGATTTTGGGTGACCAGATTGGGGTCACCGTTAATGAGGGGTCGCCGGAGGATTAGGGACTGTTATAAATGGGAAATGAATAAAAAGTGAAAGTGGAAAATAAAGAGAGATTAAAAGGAAAATGAAAATGAAAAGGAGAGAAATGTTGAAAATGGGAGTATTTGTTATTTTGGTTTGGGCCGTGAATTTGGTTCTGGGCCTTGAGTTTGTTGCTGGGCCGTGAGTTTGGTTCTAGGTAATGTTTGGGGCATTAGCTTTGCTATCTTGGGAGGTTATTTCAACGGAAGGCCGTTGGGAATTTCGTTAAACTTTTGACTGATTTCGTCAAAATCGCAGTAAATCTCCATTAGGTCACTTCTTTCCATCCTTGTCATTCATAATGAATAAATGATTAACAATACATGCTTAGTAAATTGATAACAAGTATATGCAAATGTGCTTTTATTAAAAATATGAATATGTTTTGGATACGTTTATCATGTTAAGTAGGGGGCTTTAACTTGATATTACCTTAAGTGATATTAAATCTGGTGGTCAATTTGCTCTAATTATTAGATGGAAAAGAAAGTGAAACACGAGGAAAATAGTGTGCTAATGAATATATGATTAGAAATTCTGGTGCGTAGCAAAGTCAAATATGCTCTATATTTACTATGCTAACCTGATAGAATAAATCGGCCTAATGCGTTACTTGCCTAGTTCCTGCTCCTAACAAGAGATAATAGGATATAGAAACTTGAATATGAATGATTATAATCTAGCGGGAATAAGCTCCGTAAAATGGTTAAAGTATATTTTGAAATAATATTTTGGGCAATTGGCGATTTCATATGAAAAGAATAGAAAGAAGTGCTCGGCGACATATGAAAATTTATGTTCAAGTCTATATTCAAGATAGTTTGCCAAAATCACCCTTATGTTTTTAATGATGCATTCTGGTTAAGAAATAGCGAATTGCATGCCTTATCGGGAGTATTTGTTACCTTTTGGGCAGTGAGTTTTGGTTCGAGAAGAAGGAAGCCGCCGGAGACAAAGATTGCCGGCCAAATAAATCAGGTCAACTCTTCCTTTTTTTTTCATGGTAGCCTTTATTTTGATAAAATGAAAAGTAGAAAAAATGGTATTGTTATTTGTTGGGCTAAGTATTTGAGACAGGAAAAGTGTATGAAGAAATTTAAAAGTTAATGGGAAGGACAAGAGTGTGACAGCCTTGGTGTTGAATCCATCCGGAATATCATCAACTTTCGTCAGGTCGTCTCTTCCCATCCTTTCTGTTCATGATAAATGACTTTTACATGAAATCGTTATGTGAGAATAAGGATGCATGCTTAGAAATGTAGTTACATAGCAAAATTAAATGTGTTTTGTGCTCCTATATTTAATGGATTGACTTAACCTGCTTGCCTACTTATGTCATTAAAAAGAGATAATGAGTGACTAAAGTTTTGTTAATCAGAAATATGCATGCCATAAAATGAAAATGGCTAATGAATATCTGACAAAGTTAATGAAAGTATCCTCTGTTTACTATGCTTGCTTGATAGAATGAATTAATTATACGATGAATCCCTTAGACGAAAACTGGAAGTATGTTAAAGATGACTAGAATATGAAATTCTTATAAGACTGTCTGGGGCTTTATTTAATTTTGGGAATGTGAATTATTAGATTTTAAATAGAGTTATCTAAAGTAGTAACCATCGTTTAGAATGGGATTGTGAAAATAAATTCTCGTAGGAGGAAATTGGTTAATTGAACATGTGAGTCAAAATGCGGGTATAAGAAATATTTAAATGTGGCGACTTTTTAGAAATGAATGTCGGCATAGGTAATGATGTATATGTGAAAATGCTATTGTCTTCGCATATTAAGAAAGAAAGCAATTGTGATTTTGACATAAATGAGACAAATCTAATGTAACTAGAATATGTGAAGTCTATGATTCGTGAAATTGATTATGTGATCTTATGTTACAATATGTGGTTGTTATGATCAGAGACATGCTCGGCCGCTAATGTGGAGCGTGCTTTATAAATATGAAGATGTAAAATAAATAAAGTAATGCTCAAGTAAATGATTCACATAAGGATTTCTAATATATGTCCCTCAGAATGTGTAATATGATATGAAAACACTTATTGTTATTTGCTAAAGATGAATGCCTATGTGTTAGTATTATTTTGTTATATCATGCTTCATGCCAATTTTTAGACAGTAACCTGACTTGGTTGTTTAATTGTGAAAGTCATCAAGTTAGCGAAATATGGATCTTGATCGAATTAAATGTAAAAGAGGTATGGCGAAAGAAAAATGATATTTCATAAAGTAAAATATGTGAGTTTTATACTATGTGTTTATGTGCAAAATTATGTCATAATTGTGAAAAATTGTGCTATACCGAATGAAAATGAAAGTGTCATGGCATATGGGTACATTGACCCGCTACATTTTTGAGATCTTGAAACGATGAATAGTGAAAAATGGCAGTGGCAATAATATATTTGAAATTATAATATGCTCAGTAAAATGCGAAAGAGATTTGTGGTTCATTATTTCTCTCATTTATGTAAAAGTTGCTTGATATTTTCTTATTGTGTCAAATATAAAGAAAGTGTTTACTTGATTTGCAAATGACTACCTCGCGTTTCTTGTAGGGATTCTGTCAAGTGTGACAAAGTCGGATAAGTTACTTCGCCGGATGGTGAAGCTCGAGCTGCTGACAGATGGGCTTACATCCCGAACTGTAGGGCTCGCATCCCGAACTGCTCATGTCCCAAAGTTGATAAAGCGGCCCCAAAGTTGCCGCTAAAGCTGCGACAAAGTTGATAAAGATTGTTGCCGCTAAAGCCGCGACAAAGTTGATAAAGATTGTTGCCGCTAAAGCTTGAAGATGGATTTCGAAAGCTTAAAGAGGGAGGCAAGTGAAGGTTGCCGCCAAGTCAAGATTGAAGATGGAGTAAAGATTGAAGTACTTGACTGGGTAGGTCCCAGCGAAATACTAGACCGGGTCGGTCCCGGCGCCTTACTTGACTGGGTAGGTCCCAGCGAAATACAAGACCGGGTAGGTCCCGGCGCCTTACTTGACTGGGTAGGTCCCAGCGCATACTTGACTGGGTAGGTCCCAGCGAAATACTAGACCGGGTAGGTCCCGGCAAAAAAGTTTTGAAAAATGAAATTTTGGCGAGATGCCACTGTTTTGAAAAAGTTTTGAAAAGTTAAAGTTTGGCGAGGTGCCACCGTTTGAAAAGTTTTTGAAAAATGAAAAGTATTGGCGAGATGCCACGGTTTGAAAAGTTTTGAAAAAGTTTCGAAAATAAAAGTTTGGCGAGATGCCACCGTTTGAAAAGTTTTGAAAAGTTAAAGTTTGGCGAGATGTAACAGTTTGAAAAGTTTTGAAACTCAGAAAAGTCCTGGCTTTAGGCCAGGCACAACGGGATCTGCGCTGGCAGACTCGGGAGTCTTGGCAAAAGGCCAAGGCTCAGAAAAGTCCTGGCTTTAGGCCAGGTATAACGAGATATGCGCTTGTAGGGCCAGACTCGGGAGTCTTGGCAAAGGGTCAAGCTCAGAAAGTCCTGGCAAAAGGCCAGGCACAGAAAGTCCTAATTTTTTAACAGGCATAGAAAGACCTGGCTTAAAGGTGTCAGGCAAAAGTTGAGCAGCGATGGAACTAGTTGATTTGGCCAGATGGTCCAAGGCGCAAGATTTGGTTTAAGGCGGTTTGAGTTTTATCCGGCATGGTCAAATGCGGCTTGTTAGGGATGCGGTTTAGCATCAAGTAAGGTTTTGATCAGCGCGATTTTGGTTCGCGCGGTTCTGATCAGCGCGGTTCTGGTTCGCGCGGTTTAATTAGTAAGGATTTGGTTTTCGCGGTTCTGGTTCGCGCGGTTTTGATCAGTGCGGTTCTGATCAGAGCGGTTCTGGTTCGCGCGGCTGGATTAGTAAGGTTTTGGTTTTCGCGGTTTTGGTTCGCGCGGTTTTGATCAGCGCGGTTCTGGTTCGCGCGGCTGGATTAGTAAGGTTTTGGTTAGCGCGGTTTTTGAGTAGCGCGGTTTTTGAGTAGCGCGGTTTTGATTAGTGCGGTTTTGATTATCGCATTTGTGATTGTCGCGTTTTAGTTAGCGCTTTTGTAAAAGACAGAAAAGTAAATTATTTTAGTATAGACCCAGATCAGAGTGAATTGTTGAAAAGATGTCAAAAGTCAGAGGGATCGAAAAGTTTTTGGCAGAATGGTCGAAACAAGTTGTAGGGAAGGAGAGTTATTCAAAGCCCAGCGACCAGGGTTCATGTCGCTGGCATTTATGGATCTGAGCCGTATAATGTCGGCTCTCGTATGATTGGTTCCCGCATATTTTTTCAGCCAAAAATTTACAGAAATGATTGAAATGGGAAAGAGAGAGTGCAAAAAGTTGAAGAAAAATGAGAAGTCAGTAATGAAAGTGTTGGAAAGATCAAGGAAATGGACGTATGTTGTGAGCCAGGAAAGTTGACTCGATGTGGTAAGAAATATTATGTTAAATATTATTTTACTCCTCAGCTCGATCATAAATAATCGAGCTAAGGAGTCGGGGGCTTCTGATGCGCCATGGCAAAATATTATTCATGTTAAGTGTTTGCCCGGCCCGAGTATATGATCTTTGGGGGGGGCTATTTTATGAGGATAGGGGGCCCTATTTTATGGTCTATAGGGGGTCCACATTTTATGAGAATATTGCCAAAGTTATAATTATGGTTTGGTTCCCCCGTGTTATGTTCTATATGCCGCATATTATGTGTTATGTGATATATGCCGCATATTAAGTGTTATGTTCTATATGCCGCATATTATGTGTTATGTGATATATGCCGCATATTAAGTGTTATTCTCCGTATGCCGCATATTATATGTTATACATTATATGCTGCATATTGAGTGCTTATGATTATGATGCTAGCCAAAGTTAGGCTTATCGCTATAGTTCTGGTCCTGAATCCCGCCAATGGCTTGGCCCTTGCATATTGTATATGGTGTGTCGGATATTGATTTCCACATGTCAGATGGAGGTTCCCGTATGACGGGTGTTGGTTGTCGATGTATCATGTCGCACATCGTAGGTCGCATGTCTCATGATGTATGCTATTAATGTTATAATGGTTACCTGACGCATGTTATATGTCGCATGTTCGGGTTCCGATGATGGTTTTAGCCAAGGATTATGTGTGTATGGTTATGGCTGGATTCCCGCATATGGCTTGGTTCTCGTATATCATATGTCGCATGTAGCATGTCGTGTTGTATGCTGATAATATTATAATTGTCGCATGTTGTAGATGAGTCTCGCATGCTGGTTCTCATATGTTATATGTGCATATAATGGTGCATGATTTATGTTATATGACTTATGTTAGATGTTAAATGTTAAGTCTTTTGTTAGACTTCCCACCCCGGCGTGACACGTGTCAAAGTAAAGTTAAGATAAGTATGATGATGATGATGATGATGATGATGATGATGATGATGTCATCCTTGGGCATGGAATATAAATACTCCCTCCTTTCCCATTTTAGAGGTATGTTGATATAAAGCTTTCTCTCTCCTCTCTCTCTCTCTCTCTCTCTCTCTCTAGAAATAGTGATAAATGTTATGTGCCGGATTAATGATTCTCACGTCGGAGGGTTTTTGGGGGGAAATTCCCCCCACCCTAACGGTGTTTTCTCTTGTAGGTCCCACATTATTTAGGACCTCGTGGAGCGTATTTTTCCGGTCCGGCCACCGTTGCTACCCCGGTCAGTTTCCTGTGCAACCATTTTTTTATGGTTGCATCAATAACCTTATAACTGATAAAATTATAATTTAAATAAGTTGAATTCATGAGATTCATATTGTTATTGGTGCTTTGAATTATATGATAATATTATTATAGTATTAAATGATGAAATGGTTGTAAAAATGGTACATATGAAAGTTGGAAGTGATAATTAAGAATAGATATGTTCGAGTTTATGAGTTTCAAGTTGTTAATAATGTTTTAGGGTATAAATACCATGCTTATGATACTGATTGATGGAATTGTGATAGAATTTATGAAGTATATAAGTGATGAATGTGTTAAAGGTAATAGAATGGGAAATATCATGATGTTAAGTTATGATTCTAGTATGACTTGTACCTTGAGAGCACATGTGGGTTATTCACCCAAGTATGAGAAATAAGTGGAATATAATAAATTGTTATAGTTACTGTGTGATATTGATACCATGAGTATCAATGCTAAAGTTTGTGTATTCTTGGAAGAATTATGACCGAATTGATTATAGTATAAAGTATGATACTATGCCTATGAAATAAAATATATATAGCGATTCGGAAGCCTGAAGTAAGTTGTTATCCAAGTGATGATATGAATAAATATTGGACATGAATCCAATGTGAGATTCGCTATATATGTACATATATATGGATGAAAAATACACCATCTAATGATATACTCCTAACAAAATCGGGAGAATGATATGAATAAATATTGACACGAATTCAATATGGGATTCACTATATATGTATTTATATATGGATGAAAAGTACACCATTTAATGATATACTCTTAATAACATCGGAAGAATGATATGAATAAATACGAACACGAATCAAATGTGAGATTCACTATATATGTACTTATATATGGATGGAACATATACCATCAGATTATATACTCCTAACAACATATGGAGAACGATATGAATAAATACCGAATATGAATCAAGTGTGAGATTCAAAATATGGCTATATATATTATTTGGTGATAACGATATGAGCCAGTGTATAGTGATATTGGTATGAGCCCGAGTTGTATAGTGACAGAGAAATAATGAAATGAGGTTGATGATTTGGGTATTATATGGTGATACTAGTATTAACCAGAGTTGTATGTTGATTGGGTTAGATCGAAAGGAATATGGTTGTACTCATTATTATGACTTGAATTAAAATTGTGTTCTCATTGTAACAAGCATATGGAAATGATGAAATTGGAAAGGGCAACAAATTGTGATAACATTTACTTTAAATATGTTTTGAGTACTATTGTTAGTATGTAGCAGTTATGTTATTTGATTACCTTCAGTATTATGAATTGTATTCTATTTTCTATAATTAAATGTTAATGCATATTATATGATGTAAAGATTTTTATTGAGTTTTACTCATTTTTATGTGTGTAATTGTGAATCAGGAATATCCAACGGATAGCAGTCAATAAGTTTCACGTGAGAATAGAAGGGGCAACTGATATGCACGAATAAAAAGTAATCCAAGTCGAATAAAATGTGGGGGCCAGCAATAAAATTGAAGAGTACTTGAAAAGTCAACTAAAATAGTTAAATCGCCAGGTTCGAAGTCAAAGTGGAGTCCTTTCTACAAGCGACATGTGGGTACCACGTGGACGAACAATGGGGAATCATAATGAAACATATTTACTAAGTGGATAAATGCTAAAAGGCGAGATCACTGACTCTAACGAAATGGTGATCTCATCCTATTCAAACTAAACAAAAAAGATAAAGGGAAGCGGAGCGAGATCACAGACTCAGGCGAAAAGATGATCTCGCCTCCTTCCATAAGACTTCACTCTTGCAAAAGACCAAAGTAAGGCGAAATGATCAACTTCGGCGAGATGGTGATCTCGCCAATATCGATCTAGAACATTCCTAACGGTTCTCGACAAAGGAGAAACCATCTCTGACACACAAAGATATTCATCAAATAAGACAAGAGACAAATATCTCCTTTTGGCGACCCATGATCCCACCTGCAGAAGTGGTGGAATTGCATACAGTTTCTTGGTGTAACTGTAAGTACCCAAATCTGGCTCATGCCTTCCGGTTAAGTTTCCCGGCAATTTCCTGGACTTTTCTAAAGTTCAGGGGCAATTTGAAAACTTTTCCAAACCTTCCGAGGGGCGAAGGACTTGCTAGGAATTAAAATTCCACGTAGTCCTTCGCTGGAAAAGCCCTTCTAGAAGGCCACCTTGCATGGTTCTAAAAATAAGCTGAGTCATCTCTGGATAAGACCGCACGACCTCATTAGTCCTGGGGTTACAGCCGCACGGCTTCATTAGCCATTGCTAGAGTGCCTATAAATAGAGGCCTCCTCTACCCATTTTTATAGAGGATTTTCAGCAGTGTTACTCTGTCAAAATACCACCATGAAATTTCAGAGAGATGAGAGTACCAAAAGCCACCTCCCTCCTCTTCAAAACCCTTCCAAAGTTGGTCCTTCCCTAGGCAAACTTCAAGGAGATAGATGGACACCACCATTGGTAACCTCTCATCCTCTTTATCTTGAAATATACTTGTTATTATGTGATATATTGCTCCTTGCTTTACATATTGCTATATACTTGATTGGTACTTGATATATTGTCATTAAAGATCCCATCTTTAGGCATGTAAATCATATTACCCCCTTTCCCCTATCACATAGGATCCATGGAAGATCCAACCCAAGGATGAACAATAAGACCTCAAAAAAGGCTTGTTCTAGGGTGGATCTCTCACATGGTGATGTAAAAGTAGCATCGTTTGCACTTAAAATGTCATCTTTATATATAAAGTAGCATCCTTTGCATTAAAAATAACATCTTTGCATATAAAGTAGCATCATTTGCACTTAAAATATCATCTTTGCATGTAAAGTAGCATCCTTTGCACTTAAAATGTCATCTTTGCTTATAAAATGTCATCTTTGCCTATAAAAATGTCATCTTTTCATTAAAAATGTCATCTTTAGTTTAAAATGCATCCCCCATGCACTACCAGAAACAGGTCATTTAGCGACGGAATTATCAGCGACGGACAGATTCCGTCGCTAAATAGCGGCGGAATATAGGCTTTAGCGTCGGAAAATTTTTGGCGTCAAATTTAGCGACGGAATTTAATTCCGCCGCTAAATTCCGCCGCTAAAACGAATATTCCTCGAATATTCGTTTATTTCCGCCGCTAATTTGGCGGTTGATTTACCGACGGAATATTCCGCCGCTAAATATTTATCAGCGACGGAAATATTCCGCCGGTGAAAATATATCATTTTTTTATTTTTTTATTTATCAGCGTCGGAAATATTCCGACGGTGAAATTAAAATATTTTTTATTTTTCTTTTTGAAATATTACACCGACGGAATATTTCCGACGGTGAAATTAAATGTTTATTTTTTTTTTTTTATTAAACACCGACGGAATATTTCCGCCGCTGATAATTTAATATTTTTTTTATTTATCAGCGACGGAAAATTCCGTTGCTGATAACAAAATGTAATTTTTGTTTATTTTTAGAACTAATTAACAAAATAACAAACTAAAAAACATTAAAATATCATAAATATTTATGATATTTTTGAAAAAATAAATAAATCATAAATATTTATTAATTTTAATTTTTAATGCCATTATAAGTACCACATTCAGTCAAGCCAGTTATTCATCCTTGTGAGATCCCGAAAGTTGTGGCGTCATCATGTTCTTTTTTTTTGTTTTGAACGAACATTCATGTACGTTTTTGTTTCGACAAAGAATTTAAATTTTAATTTCGCCACTTATCATTTATTTAGGAAAACAATAAGAAAAACCTTTTTGATTTTAAAGAGATTTGAGGGTTCGGGGGTTAAGTTATGGAATGGGTAGGTCGAGGAGTATCCAAAATAAAACAAAAACAAGATTAGTCCAAAACAAGGAACTAACCAACTATTAGACAACACTCTGGAGATTATTGTCTCATAAGTCATAACTAAGATATCCAGAAAACAAAGACCCACATCATTACTGCTGAGCACACTGTACTCTCTGGCCCCCACCACCGTGCATGTCATCATCTACATCGTAAGCTTCAATGTTGACATCGTGAAGGGTTGTCTCCTCGCACTCATCATCGAAGCTCCATATACGTCATCTGCGATGAAGGCTTAGGAGGCATCAAGCGAGCACCCTCTAGGGCCTTGCATTGTACAGGAGAAGAAGGTCTTGGAAGTGGTTGTGGAGAAGGGTATGCAAAATGGACAGAAAATTACATTCCCACACGAGAAGCCGATGAAGCTCCTGACACTCTTACTGGAGACATAGTCTTTGTACTACAACAGAAAGAGCACCCAAAGTTCAAGCGAAAGGGTGATGACATATTTAGAGGTGTCTGATTAAGTTGGTTTGAAAGTTTGAAAAGGATATTTAGCCCCTAACAAATATGTCATCACCCTTTCGCTTGAACTTTGGGTGCTCTTTCTGTTGTAGTACAAAGACTATGTCTCCAGTAAGAGTGTCAGGAGCTTCATCGGCTTCTCGTGTGGGAATGTAATTTTCTGTCCATTTTGCATACCCTTCTCCACAACCACTTCCAAGACCTTCTTCTCCTGTACAATGCAAGGCCCTAGAGGGTGTGCTGCCTCCTAAGCCTTCATCGCAGATGACAGATATGGAGCTTGATGAGTGCGAGGAGACAACCCTTCACGATGTCAACATTGAATCTTATTTATTTTTTTGAGAGTAATTTAAAATAACTTTCATATTTTATATAAATAAAAATAATGCCATTATAAAATTAAAATTAATTAATATTTATGATTTATTTATTTTTATATAAATAAAAATAATGATATTTATTAAATTAAAAATTTTTCAAAAATAATATTTATTGACTCATATTTATTTTTTTGAGAGTAATTTAAAATAACTTTCATATTTTATATAAATAAAAATAATGCCATTATAAAATTAAAATTAATTAATATTTATGATTTATTTATTTTTATATAAATAAAAATAATGATATTTATTAAATTAAAATTAATAAATATTAATGATTTATTTATTTTTTCAAAAATATAATGAAAACAATTATATTTATTAATAATAGCGGCGGAAATTTCCGTCGATGAATTTAAAATCAGCGGCGGAAATTTCCGTCGGTGAGAGTGACATGTCATCGATCCAGGTGAGCGTACGTATAGTTTAGCGTCGGATTTATCACGACGGAATATTCCGCCGCTATATATTAATTATAGCGTCGAATTTAATTTCGCCGCTATAATTAATATTTAGCGGCGGAATATTCCGTCGCTGGTGGAAATTATAAATACTTAATTTATCCCTCAGATATCAATTACGCCTCAAATTTCCCTCTCTCTCTTCCCGCTATCTCTCTGTGCGACCTCGACCTAGAAGAAGAAGAAGAAGAAGCGTCCCTCGCCGTCCGTCCACCTCTCCACTGTCGCCGCCGTCGCCGTCCGTCGCCGTCCACCTCTCAACCTCTCCACCGTCCGCTCGAGCTCTCACGCCGTCTGGTATCAATCCGCCGCCTCTCCACCGTGTTTCTCTCTCTTGCTCTAATCAAATCAAATCAAGGTAAATGTTTCGATTTCTTTCAAATAAGTAGTTCTAATTCGAGGATAGTGTGTTAATTTGTTGTGAATATGAATTTGTTTCGATTTCTCACGCCGTCTTGAATCTGTCTGTGATTTTTTTTTTTAATCTGTGTTTCTCGATTAAATTGGTGGTGAAAACCCAAATGCAAATGGGTTTCTCGATTAACAGAGTGGGGGACCCGAATATCCGAATTTGTTTCGATTTCTCGATTATAAATACTCATTTTTTTTTTTAATCATGCCGCTTGATTTTTTTTTTTTAATCTGTGTTTCTCGATTTAATACGTGTTTCCGGATTTTGATAAAATGTTGGTGCTTTCTTGTTCATGCTAATACTCAAAGGTGTTTGGCCAGTTGTGATTGAATTCGTCAGTCTACCAATAGCCAAATTCTCACTTCTGCCCAACCTTTCGTTTTTTTTTTTAGATTTTGATGTTTAATCAGTTGGTCGTAGGATGTAGATTTTGGATTGTAGACTATCTGTCGCATGACAATTAAGTTATGAATGGCTGTTAGACCAATATTACTTGCATGCAAATAGTTAGACCAATATTACTTACATTATACATATAGTTACCTTTTAGACCAATATTACCTTTTAGCTGTAAATTAAGGTGTTTTAACGCTTTAACTACTTGTAGAAAGACCCCATTTATATCAACCACTCGTAGGCGCTTTGACAAGGAATTTTCTGATTTCATTTTTATTTCTTTTAGCTTTAGTGCTTTGGGAACCTTTCCTTTGTTGGATATATTCAACGGATGTTCTTTTTAGATTGTTTTGATTTTCTAGATTTGAACATTTAAGTCACTCATTAGCTCTTGTGCAAGCTAGCTACTTTTGAATGTTTAAGAAAAGTTATTCGATAATTTGATCTTTTCTTTAATTGGTACCATCACTTGCTCCCAGAACATTTTCCCTTCCTATCCTTTCAAAGTCACTTATGCATTTAGCATTGGCAACAATCTTATTTGTTAGACTAAGATTTTCCTTAGTCATAGATTTAGTACAATTGGATAGTGAGTCTTTCTGGGTGACATCCATAGAATGGAGTTATGAAATATTGCTATGAAATAGGAGGGAAGGAGAGAAACAGAATGATGGCTGAGACTAAAAAGTTGAGAGTTATAAAAGAGTGTCATGTAGACTGAGTACAAAAGGCTCGGCAAGCCTGATTGCTTGCCTCTGTAAAGAGCTTTTAAGTTGTATAACCTTTGCAATTTGGTTACCAACATTAAAAATTAGACAATCTGATTCTTGAGTTTGTCATTTCGCTGTAAATTGATATATAATCTAACTTTTCGTTAGATTTATAACGGAGAAAGTGTCATGTGTCATATGCATAACTTTTTATGGGCACATGACACATGTCTATGTTACTCACAAGTCATGTCTATGTTAATCACAAGTCATTTAACATATCTGTAGTGTATGTTGATCGTTATGTGGATTACCTGGCTCTATGGTTGCTGCTTTATTTTCTTTATTTTTTGGTATGTGATTGGGAGTGTAAATTAATGTAATTTATATGGTTAAATGACTTGCTCCCCCCCCCTTCCCCAAATGATTGGTTACAAAATTTAACTGCTGGTGTGAAAGATGGTATTTGAGAATCATGATTGCTGCTCCTGTTGAGCTGGGGTGAGCTTTGTAGGATGGATGACTTCATTTGATCGGTAACCTTGAATAAGCATTTCCGTGCTTTGGGCGCCCATTGTGATGTCATTTGTTGTTTAACAACTGGAATGTGAGTGTGGTTGATACCCTAATCCCACTAATGGGAGGAATTAGACAAGGTGTAAACTTAGTATTATTTGCTTCAATTACAAACAAATAAGTAAGAAAACTGTGGATGAAATAGTTTAGGAACATCTAGTTCTAGATCTCATTTTGGGGCGATTGACGGCATCGCGGACGGTGATTATGTCGCCTACGTTTGAGCGCCTGATATCAATCCTGGTACCCTAGATGCACCTTATATGAAACAAATTAGGATACAGTTTCTGTATCCTAGTTTGTTACATATTTAGTAATATTAACGAATAGAAGAAAACATATGTTAGTAATATTAACGAATAGAAGAAAACATATGCCACTATAAAGAAAACGATAAATAACCGTACTCATAATCAAATATGTAACATGTTATATTTAATAAAAATATACATATATGTATATATATAAATATCATTATTGTCTATTAAAATTGCTTGAATTGTCGATAGTTGAAATATTTCGGTTGCATTAATCCTATTGTTCTCTGAGTGTATACTAGACATATATGGTTGATTACACTGTCGATTATAATCGATAGTGTTTGATTGACCTAGTCTACGTCGTGCACTTGGAGACCATGGGGTTATGCTGTCAAAATTTCTTGATTTTCGATTATAAAGCAAGTAGACAAAGTGATATTTGCAATTCATGCGTGTATTTCGGGATGGGATAGAAGCCAACCCCACTACTATCACGTACAACCACTACCATGGGGTTATGCTGGAGTGGAAAATCTCAAGTTTTTTGCACAAGCGTTAGGCCCAAAGATTGAAACTTTGATTAATTATTATAATAATAAATCTACTTTCAAAGTTTCAATCTTTGGGCCAAATGCTTGTGCAAACTTGATATTTTCCACCCCACTACTATCACGTACAACCACTACCATGGGGTTATGCTGGAGTGGAAAATCTCAAGTTTTTTGCACAAGCATTAGGTCCAAAGATTGAAACTTTGAAAGTAGCTCCTCCTCCTGTCAAGACATGGCTGTGATGTTTGTGATGTTTGAGATTCTTAGAGAGGAGGACAGTTAGACCGATGGCTCAATACGTGCTTACAAAGGAAAAGAAGCTCCTCCTCCTGAAATGGCTCAAGGATTTAAGGCTTCCGGATGGTTACGCGTCTAACATTGGTAACTGTGTCAATGTAGAGGAGGGGAAAGTGCAGGGTTTGAAGAGTCACGATTGCCACGTTTCTTTGGATAGGCTACTTCCGATTGCTCTCGGGGGTCTATTGCCCGACAATATCCGGGGTGGCGTTAACGAGTTAAGTGAGTTTTTCCGGCGTTAACATCGACCACACCGCGTGTTGATCACATGAAAAAGCTTGAGGAGAGATCGTAGTGACTTTGTGCAAACTTGAGAAGATATTTCCTCCTTCATTCTTTGATTCTATGGAGCATTTACCGGTCCACTTGGCATACGAAGCTAGAGTCGGTGGTCCAGTTCAATACAGATGGATGTATCCATTTGAGAGGTAATTGAATTTATTCTATTTCTAAATAATTTTAGCGTTAACAATGTACCTTCTTTAACATTATTTATGTTTTAATCTACGAATGACTTTTAGGTATCTAGGCCAATTGAAAAGGAAGATGAGCAATAGGGCCATGGTCGAGGCCTCAATTTCGAGAGGCCGTTATCATAGATGAGATTGTTGCCTTTGTCGAACATATTTTCCTCGATGTTGATACGAGATTGACTAGGGTTGGCCGCAATTACGATGGTGGTTTTCCGTCTAAGGGAAACATCTCTCAGTATTTTCATCCCCCAGTCGGTTGCTCGGCAAACGGGTTGGTACGCGTACGTTAAACGCTAAAGAGTTTGCCGCGGTCGAAACGTATGTTCTTCTTAAGCTGCGACGAGGTTGGGAATATATCAAGTAAGTCATTGATGTTATGTTTACGCCTCGTCGATTAAATTATGCATGTTTAATTACCTGCATATGAAATGCCTTGTTTAACCCTCTTTACGCAGAATGTTTGAAGATTTAGCTCAGGATTTATCTCCAGAACTCATCGCAACTAGGACAGAAAGAGAATTTCCAAACTGGCTAAGGAAATATGTAAATATTTCGTTTCATTCAAATTTATTCTATACACTTCTTTAAACATTCAATCTTAAAATTGTATTAAATTGGTTACAATATTGTCTTATAGATAGTGAACATCCGGGTGATGCCAAAGGCTGCGAGGTTAAGACATTTAGCATCATCTCCGTACTTGAACGTTCATTTATACAACGGTTATTTCGTGAATGGCTATGTGTTTCATACCAAAGCTTACGGGGGCTCTAAATTGACGTGGAATAGCGGTGTGAAGCTTATAGGGAATGATTATTATGGCGTCCTGAAAGAAGTAGTCGAGGTGGAGTATTTCGGTAGAAACAGTGTTGTCTTGTTCAATTGTGATTGGCGGGATGCTGTGCGAGGTGTTAAGAAGCACCCCATATTTGACCTCGTCGATGTAAAGGACTCGTCCAGACATAATGGCGACGACGTCTTCATCTTAGCATCTCAAGCACAACAGGTATACATGACTCCCTACCCTCGTCTGCGACCCGACGGATTGTGAGGCGTTTGGATGACCAAGGCTAGGCATGATTGACAACCTACCCTCGTCGACAACTACGAGTCGTCATTAGAAACACCCTATCAAGAGGATGAAATGCCAGTGCCACCTAACGTTTCATCAGCTAATCATCCATTAGATGATGTCACTCATATTCCTCAAAATGTTGATGAACCCGAGGAGGATATCTTACCGGTGAATTTGCCAACTCCCCGCCTCGTTCGGAGTCATCTCGCGCACATTGATATTGATGAATCGAGAGGAAGAGGAAGAGGAAGAGGAAGAGGAAGAGGAAGAGGAAGAGGAACCGAGTTTGATTCATCGAGTCAGAAGACGAAGATGAAGAACTCGAGTTTTGTAGTAATTCGAAGTCCAGTGATGATGATGGGGACGAAGATTAATAATAGTTTAAAGTTTAAAATTGTATTGTGAATGCTTTAGATTATTAGAACTTTAAAGTTTTATATGTATTGTGAATGCTTTAGATTATTAGAACTTTAAAGTTTCATATGTATTGTGAATGCTTTAGATTATTTTTAATATCCGTCGTTTTATATATATTGTGAATGCTTTAGATTATTAGAACTTTAAAGTTTTATATGTATTGTGAATGCTTTATATTATTAATAGTTTAAAGTTTTATATGTATTGTGAATGCTTTAGATTATTAGAACTTTAAAGTTTTAGATGTATTGTGAATATATTGTTTCCTATTGTTAAAGTTGTATATTTTAATATTTTTTACCGTAATACAAGTATGAGTTCTAGTAGAAAGGGCAAGGGTAAGAAGACTAAGCCTATTTACACATTGATTCTTGGGACGCAACCGTCCCGATCCGGTAGCGATGATGTCGACCCCTCACGCGGTAGTACTAGCTCCACCTCTGGGGCGGGGCCGATACTCGAACTCTACGTCGATTCGAGGGGAGGATATTGGTCGAGGATATCATCACTTTATGACCGGTAAGTAACTCTTCATTAATTTGATATAAGTTGGTTCCTTTTTGCTTTATATATAATTCATTATTTAAGTTAAAATGTTATTGTAGAAATATACTTGGCAGGTTTGTAGGTGGATACCCCACCCCGGGGACTAAGATCGGGCAATGCGGCGGTCTCGAAAAATGACCGAGTTTTGGCCCAAGCGGAAAAAATTGCCACGAGAGGGCGTAAGGACGATGTGTGGGATGAGTTTAAGGTAATGTGTTAATGGTTTTTATTTAAAACTTAAATGTTAGTTTGTTATTAAAATGTTATAATTAATAATGATTGTACTCTTTTAGTTTTGTAATGTTATCATTATATGTTGTAGGCTAAATATTATTGGGCGCCGGAGATCGGCGATGCGACGGCTAGATTTGTTTACGATGAGCGAGCTCACAAGCTATTTAAGGATTTTATTTGTAACATATTTATCTATCCTTAATTAGTTTAATTAACAATGATTATACTCTTTTAATTTTATAATGTCATCATTATATGTTTACAAGATATTCATATTTTTTATAGGTACCACGAAGAAAAATTATTATCTTTGCTCGGCTCGCGGCGGGACAATGACCCTTGTGTCCTACTTTTATGACCAGATGAGGTGTTTGGTCAATTTTGCGAATATTGGGGGTCGCACAACGGCGAAGGCTATATCCGAACAGGCCAAGGCCAATAGAGCGAGCTCCTCGGGGTCGGCGGCGTTGCATACGGGGGGACGCTCACGGTCGCCCAGAGCATCACGACCGCATGGTATGTATGTTAATTTAAATGTAGTAGTGTATGGATGCTTTTAAATAGGTTTATGTACGTATGTTAGCCGGGAGCCAATGTTGATGCTATGAAATCCATAGTTTTAGTGTAAATGTAGTGTATGCATGCTTTTAAATCGGTTTAAATGTTGCATTTATATATACAATTTCAAAGTAATAATCTCGCTTATTTTATTTATAGGAAAGGGAGTATGGTCCGAATATCACTTTTGTGGATGTTTACGCTAGCACCCATATTCGGAATTCTACGGCGCCCGATCAACCTCCGCAATGGGTTGACGATCGATACGCACTCTTGCCTTTGTAAGTAAACTACCATTAAATGACTTGATTTTGAATATGTAAATTTATTTATGTACCTTACATTGTGTATATGATTATAATTGTTTGTTTTATTTTTCAGTGCATATCAAGCCGCCGTTGTTCCCCGAAGGAACGCCTCCGGCGAGCCCGTCCCCTTCGTGCACGATGTTTGGCGAGGAGGTCACCTCTCGGGGACATCCGAGGAGAGGAGCCCGAGTGTTAGGGATGGGGATTACGGGCGGCAATGCCCGTCGGCGTCGGCCGGCCGTCGGCGACATGTAGCCCGGCCCACGTTTCATGATCCGAGGGTCGACACTCTGGAGGCTGCGTTGGAGGAGGAGAAACGCGAGCGGGCAAAGCTTGCGGATGCTTTGGCGGTTCGAGACGCGGATGCAGGAGGAGAACGATCGACGTCATGCGAGATTCGAGACGGCATGCGAGACTCAAAGACAATTGGCGCTGTTGATGGCTCATCTCGGCCGGGACTCCCGGAGTAATTTCCCGCCTCCCCCGGGTTGATTGCGGACATTTTTATACATTTTTAGACATTTTTGTATTAATTTATACTTGTTTGTAAACATTTTTGACATTTGGTACCCGCGGAGCCCTTCCCGCCTCTCCCCCGCTCCACCCCTCTCCCCCTCCCCCTCCCCCTCTCCCCTCTCCCCCTCCCCCTCCCCCTCTCCCTCTCCCCCTCCCCCTCTCCCCCTCCCCCTCCCGAATTGGTACGGTGGTATTTAGTTTTTATTTGGTACGCCGATATTTGAATTTTAGTTTTTATAGTTTTAGTTTTATAAATTGAAATGTTATATCGTGTACAAAAATTTTGGTTTATTGATATTTTAAATTATTTTTTTAAATTTATTTCAGAATCGGCGACGGAATTTTCCGTCATTTGAAATTAATCTTGAAATTAAAATTAATTAAATAAATTAATTTCAGCGACGGAATTTCCGCCGCTATAATCATTTAATTTTTATTTAATTTTTAATTTCAGCGGCGGAAATTTCCGTCATTGTAATAAAATTTAAATTAAAATTAAATAATTTCAATGACGGTAAATTCCGCCGCCGAAATAATTTAATTTTAATTTAAATTTTATTACAAATGAAATTTCGCCGCCGAAATTAATTTAATTAAATTAAATTTTATTACGGCGACGGAAATTTCCGCCGCCGAAATGAAAATTTAATTAAATTAAATTAATATAGCAATGTGAATTTTCCGTCGCCGAAACCATTAATTCACCGGCGGAATTAATTTCCGTCGGTAAAAGAAAAAAATAGCGGGCGAAATTGACCCGTCTGAGCACCTTGCGACGAGCTGGTAGCGGCGGACCACCGACGGAATTTTTCCGTCGGTGATTTAATTTAGCGACGGAAATATAATTTTAGCGGCGGAAATTTCCGTCGCTAAATGACCTTTTTCTGGTAGTGATGTCCCTCATGGTTGGATCTCTCTCCTATAATTGCCTAGTGACCTTCATAAGGCATAAAAATGCAATCACGCCCTTAATTTCAACACTCAGGGGTATGGGTTGGTGTACACTCCACTACCTCCCCAAGACTCTCGAATGGCGATCCCATCAGCCAATCCACCTCCATCTTTTGTGTCCATCCCCGAAAATGGCAACCCTCCTCAACCTGCCGATCCTCACATGGCTTGGTTGATCGAGCAAATGAAAGACATGCAAGGCAAGCTAGCCAGTTCTCGGAAGGACTCCCTCATGCCCACTAATCCAAACAAGGTGGTCCCGCTTCCTCCGAAATTCAGGATGCCAGAAATGGAAAAGTTCGACGAAACAGAATGCCCAAAAACCCACATCGACACATATGTCTTGGGTATGAGAGCCAAAGGGGCAGCCCCTCAACAAATGGCGGATCACTTCCAGCATTCTCTCAAATCCACAGCACTAAGGTGGTTCCTCAACGTAAAGGCAGAAAACCGCTCCACGTGGGACCAAATCAGCGAGATCTTCCTAGAGAAGTACCGCGCCAACCTTGAGTGGGAGACAAACCGCCATGAACTGCAGGCCACCGAACAAAAGGACGACGAGCCTGTGGGTGAGTTCTACAAAAGATGGAACTGGAAGCTAAGCGAGATAGTCGATCCGCTTTCCAAAGAAGAGTAAATGGACATCTTCCATTCCTGCCTCAAACCTTTTCTGAGGACCTTGATCAGCCATCACTTCTATCCAGATCTCCGTGCCATGGTCAACGCTAGAACCAAGTTCGAAAAGACCCTGGGCCTTCAAAAGACAACAGCAACCCCTGCTTCGTCTTACCGCTATCGGACAAACCTGTCAAATCCAGCACCTGTCCCAAACTAAGGAAAAGAAGCATCCGGAACAGTGCACTACATCCAAAACGGAGCTCAAGTAAACCGCGATCAAGCACCCCTGAGGAACAACAATCCCCCTCGCTTCCCACAGTTCCAGCATTTCGACAACCTCGAAATGCCTCTGGGCCAAGTATTCGAGGCATTGGTAAAGTGAAATCTCCTCAAACCTCTCGAGAATTTCCAACCAAAGACTCTCAAGCCCAACATGGATATGAGCAAGCACTGCGCCTTCCACAACTACCCCGGTCACACCACCGACAATTGCTTCATGCTAAAACAAGTGGTCCAAGGGCTAATCGAAGAAGGAAAGTTGGAACGCCCCCGTGGCCCCAATACCATTGGAAATCCATTCCCCCGAAATGACAGGGTGAACATGATAGCCTTCAACGAAATTCCAAGCGAGAATAAGCCTCATGCAGTCTCCGAAACCGTCAACATGCTATCTCGCCACGACTGGGAGCGCGAAACCAGAGTCAAACGGTCCCGTGACCGGGAATCCAGACAAGAATGTCCAAGGGCAAGTGTCTCCCTACGATCTCTGCCACGATCAAGACACACCAACGGCTGGATCGAACGCTCCTCGGAGGAGACTGAATCAAATGGCAGCACCGGAAGCGGTCTAGCCTTTACGGACGAAGACTTGCCGATATGTGAAAATAGACACAACGAGGCTCTCCTCATCCTCATAAAGATATAGATGTTATACCTCCCGAACGTCTTAATTGATAACGGCTCCGCAGTCAACATCATTGCTTTGAGCACACTGAAACGCCTCCGCGTCGACCGCTCCCTGATGAGGCCTTCGCCCCGGATAATTCGAGCTTACGACTCCACTCCACGCCTTGTCGTAGGAGTCATCAATCTGAGGATCCAATTTGATGCACAATTGGAGTTGGTGGAATTCCAAGTGGTGGACATCAAGCCAACCTTCTCTGCCCTGTCGGGACGACCTTGGATACATCAGATGAAAGCGGTATCATCTACTCTTCACCAATGCGTGAAATTCATCAACGCCAAGGGAATCCTCGAGGTAATCCGCGGAAGCAGTACAATGGCAAGCGCTTGGCCTGCAAGCTATGACCCAGAAGAGGGTCCCGACATGAGTGAATACTCCTCTGTAGGCGAGACTCCAGCCCTGTCACGCTACGATGTGGATCCCTACATCCACGCTCTAAGCCGCGATGAGCTAGAAATCGAAGAACTCATGGGTCAAGATGACAACTCCGACCTATGCGACTACGAAGAATGCTCGAAAGAGGATCAAGAGATGGATGCCCAGATGGAGATTGACCGAGGAGTAGACCCCTACTTTGCCGAAAACCCTCTTGCAAACTGGCTCATTACCGACCCACTGGTACAGGACAACCCTCTGGCCGACACTCTCGGATCTCACGGGGACAGCCACCACAACATAGTCCAATTCAACATCCCGGTGTCTGACCTAGACGAACATTGGCGCAACCTCCTCCAAAGCCTAATCAGAGAAGGAGAAATAGCCTGCCCCCTCAATTCGGACATCGTGAATGTCGTCCAAGCAAAGATCCCAGATAAGGAGGCAGATTCTATGAAAATGATCAACATTAGCAAGAATCAACTCCGAATCAGCGAATGCTTCGCCCTCCTGGAAGTAGCTCTCTGCGACTTCTATCATCAAGGTCCCCCAAGGTCCGGCAGCCACACTAATGGAGGGACATCATCAGGGGAGCAATCAAAATCCTCCGCGATCTGGTTTGAAGTCGAACCACAAGCAAGCTATCCTCCGGGATCCTCCTCAACTGAAGAATAGCCACCAAAGCCATTACCACCCTCTCTTGGCCTGCAGCCCGCAAAGAGTAATGAAGCCTGGTCCAATCCCTCGTCGCCTAGAGTCTAGCTTCAAGTCATGTTGTCTAGGAATTCACGTCTTTTGAGTCATCTGACGGCTTTACGCCCACAGATTGTGAGTCCATGATCAACAATGTATCATCTCTACGCTTTCAATAAAAGGTTCGACCTTTCTAAAAAATCCTTTCATTGCATCTTTAACGAATGATGAGTTAACTAATCAAAACAGTTAATAACAATTCATCTAACAAAGAAGCAGACACATTAATGAATGAATGCATTAAACAAACATTTAAGCATATTGTCAAACGAGAGAAGAACCGGGCCCAAGCTGCCGAGAAAGGTTTTAATCGAAGTGAACTTGGAGAACTACTGAAGAGCCAAAGAGACGCTAGTCGGAATGCCTCCTCATCAACACTACATAACAACCAAGTCTTCCAATATCTCAAAAACGGGGAAATCGCCTTCATGAACAAAGAGGGTCAACGCAGGGAAGGAGCTAAAGCCAAGAGCATCATGGCCCTAAAACACCTAGCCTCTCACTTTGTCATCCTTGGGGACATGCTATACAAAAAACGCTACCAAGGACCGCTTCTACGCTGCATCAGCTAGGAAAAAGCAAGTGAGCTCATGAACGAAGTCCACAACGGGGCTTGCGGCCCCCACATGAACGCCAGAGCCCTGATGCAAATCATTCTTCGGATGGGCTACTACTGGATCTCCCTGGAGGCAGACTGTATCCACTTTGTCCGAAGCTGCGACAAGTGTCAACGGTTCTCCAACCTCAATCTTCTACCTCCTCACGATCTCTACCGCCACGTGGGGAATCGACGTCATCGGAAAAATCGCTCCGACAGGTAGCAACGACCACGAGTTCGTCTTGGTAGCCATTGACTACTTCACCAAATGGGTCGAAGCCAAGTCCTACAAGGTGCTCACCTCCAAGAAAGTGGCACATTTCCTCAAGGAAAACATCATCTGGCGATACGGCATCCCGAACAAGGTCATATAAGACAACGGCTCCCACTTCGAAGGTGAATGCGACAGATTGCTGGCCGAATTCAAGATCACGCGCCACAAATCTTCTCCCTATCGGCCACAAACAAACGGCGCCGTAGAAGCAGCAAACAAGACCCTCGAACGGATCATCCGAAAAATGACCACCTGAGGACACGATTGGCCTGAAAAGCTGCACCTTGCACTTTGGGGCTACAGAACATCAGTCAGAACAGCCACGTGAGAAACTCCATTCGCCCTGACATACGGGATGGAAGCAGTCTTGCCCATTGAACTGGAAATTCCCTCACTCCGAGTGTTGCTGGAAAACGAAATCAACGAAGTCGAATGGTTCCGAAGCCGACACGACGAACTGGCTCTACTATACGAGCGACGACTAAAGGCCATGGAACACGTCCGAGCCTACCAAAGCAGGATGGCTAGAGCTTTCAACAAGAAAGTCAAGTCCCGAGACATCAGGGAAGGCGATCTAGTACTCAAGGAAAAGCCTCCCACTCGAACCAACCCACTGGGAAAATGGGAACCAACATGGATCGGCCCTTTCGTGGTTCAAAAGATCTTCTTCGGGGGTGCCATGAAGCTGACAGACCTAGACGGCAATCCCTTCATGAATCCAGTCAACGGAAGCAAACTTCGTAGATACTTCGCCTAAAGAAGACCAGTTGTGCATCTCTTGGCACTCCATGTAGTGTCGAACTACGCAAACCTGAGCCCTCTAGTCCGGGGGAACGTAGGCAACCTTAATTGGTCCAGTCTAAAAACAAACAAAAAAGTCAAAAGTTTGAATGTCAATCAAGACCTCCATCAAACTACACACTTTCCAAGAGCATGCCCCCAACATCACCTTGACCAAGTCAAACGACGGC
Organism: Adenophora triphylla var. japonica; assembly: GCA_022495995.1. Lineage (NCBI taxonomy): Eukaryota > Viridiplantae > Streptophyta > Magnoliopsida > Asterales > Campanulaceae > Adenophora > Adenophora triphylla. The sequence continues at coordinate 184,831 of JAFEMH010003583.1, forward strand.
GGCAACATCAAAGGACATCTGATGGGTCACTCAACGTCAAACGACTGACCAGTGTCAACTTCCAAGCCAGGGGCTTGTCTTCGCCCTCACGCGCTTCAAAAAAAAAAAAAAAAGAAAAAAGAGCTCGAGCAAAGGCTCTCTCAAAAAATTAAAAAAATAAAAAATAATAATAATAAGCTCAAACAGAAGCTACAAAAAAATGAGGTCAAGAGCCCGACGCCAACAAACAAGAGGCAAGGAAGCCACGGGAAAGACCGTCAAGACGACTTGTCAATGGATCATCCAACCTCCCATACAAATACAAAACCCAGGCGAAAAGGGATTGCCGTCAAGGCCCGTGCCGCTTCCGCAAATGCAAATGTAAAAGTCCAAAGATGGATGCCATCAAGGCTCACAAATAAACAAAAGGCGAACAATAGATCTTGCGTCTCGGCAAAGCTTTAAAAGTAAATCACAAATCACTAACGATTACAACATTTCTTGATGAGTTCAAGCACGGTCTACTCTCAAGTTCATAACATGCTAAAAGACAGCTTAATACATTTAACAAATAATGTGTTTGCAATGCAATGAATGAATACCTAGGAGGTCATTCTGCGCCATCTGCGCTTGTCCCCTCGCCATTCTTCCCTTTCTTTCCTCGTCCCCAGCGAGTCTTCTTTCGCTCCACGCGAGCCAGCTCTGCATCTCTCAGTCCGAGATTAGGGGTCCTCCCCGTAGAGTCTAACAATCCAGTAGCTCGCAGGGCTTCATTCGCCTGTGCTTCGGCTCGGATCTCCTCCCTGCGAGTCTGCAAAAGAGGACCTCTCTCTATCACACGGTCAACTCTGGTCTCGTAGTCAAACAAAGTGTCTCCCATAACATCCTGAGGGTCAGACCAGGCTTCGACACTCCTAAGGCAATAGCTGCGACGGCAATCGGGCCCCAGAATCGCTTCACGCCTGCTCCCCAAAATCACTTGGAACTGCCCAACGCACCGCTCGTACCAATCCAGGTACACTGTAGTCAATACAACGCTCTCCCGACGTCGAAGGAGCACAACAGGAGGGAAAGCGGAGTACTTCCATACCCTCAAGAAATATAAAAGAGCACCTGGAGCTGCCATACAGAGAGGAGCTACCTCCGCATTGGCAAGGTCATCCCAGCCCAACAAAGGCTCCTGCCTCATCCCGAACTGCCGAGAAACAAGCGACGGAAAGTAAAAGGAGGACCAAGACAAACCTGGAACTCTGACAACATAGGACCCTTCCGGCAAGGCCCTCCTAGTCTCAATCCCCCAGTGCGGAACCCACCAACGGATCTGATGCGTACCAAGCTGTGCCATCCATCTCTTCCAGGCGGACTGATCCATATCCAAAACAAGAGGTCGCCGAGCAAACGACCACGGGTTAAACGATGTCGGAGCCTCAGGCATAGCCTGAAGTCTCTCTCGCAGCCACAAGGTGAGCAAAGTGGGGCTTCCCCCTCTCATGATCCTATCTCCAGTCGCCAGACGATCGATGCCGTGAAGGGTCTCCCCCAGCACCAACGGAACAATATCCTCTCCAGCTCTGCAGTGCCCTACCACATCCAGCAAAGCGCTGTCGCAAACCCCAAGGGAGCTGACCATGAAAAGCGTCGCTATCACGCACAAGGCAAATGCATCCCACGAGACATCACTCTCGTCATCACTCATGAACCGCTCCGGCAGCGCAGAAATGTCAATGTGACCCAAATCAAAGGTCATACCTTGCACTTCTTCTAACGAAGCCCGAAGAAAACACGCAAGCTTCGCACTCACGGCAGCGCCGCCAATCAAAGGAAGCGAGATGGCCTCCACCTCCGGTCCTCCAATCAAAGCTCGAAAATCCTCAAAAGTGGGTGTCACTTCATTGTAGGAGAAGCTATACACATGCCTCCTAACGTCCCAGAAACTCGCGGCAGCCTGCAACAATTCCCAATCAGGAACCAACTCCTTAAGGGACCAAACCGAGCAGAGTCGAAACCTCACCTCGAAAGCCCGCCTCTGATGCCTCATACGGTGTCGCATCCACATTTTCAGCCGCTCAAGGAAGTATGCTTGCCTCTCCTTTGAAAGCCTCGGCAAAACTCGTGGAACATACGAAGAATCCATGGCAAAAATGGAGGTTCCTAGAGAAAATGAGGAAGAAGGCTCGAAATGACTGCAAATGGGAAATGGGGGAAGTCCAGACATCGGGAAAAAGCTTATCCTCTCCCCAAAAGCAGAAGAGATCCGTACGGACCTCTTTGCATGTCTAAATGGTCCGTACGGACCTTCTTGCAGCATGGCCCCACAATTTTCAGCAAACAGCACAATAGCCACTGTTCCCAGTAGGACCTTGCTCCAAACTGTCCAAATGCTGGCCAAAGCCATTCCTGGCAAGCATACACTACCCACAAACGCACTCCCCGCTCACGTGGCATGCACAAATAATAAACTAGCAACTATTCTTAGGACGAACCCCGGGAATCACAAAATATGACATTACATCTTAAAATAAAATACTTTGTTGTACAAATACAAGTGTTTTATTACAGGTGCCCAAAATGTCTGTTGCTAAACAAAAAAAATGGAAAGAGGGAAAGCAAATGAGCCCTACTCCGACTCATCATCATCAACCTCATCGAACGTGAAGTCAGGCATATCGGCAAACTCGCCGGTCATGCCCTCGTCATCTGAGTACCGAACCCCCTCCTCGGGCAAGTACTCGAAGTAAGCCCCAGGATCGAACCCGGCAAAAGGATCAAAGAAGGAAGGTTACGAAGAACCTTCTCCCTGGGACTCCTGCGCTGGCAAGAACTGATGGAAGATCGGCTGCCTCCGGACCCCCGAAGACGTCCCTGCATCCATGCTATGCCGCCCCCGAGAGGGTCCCTCCTGCTTCGGCTCTGGCTCAGCTCTCAAAGGAGGAACGTCGACAGAATGCCTCGAAGGCATCGGCTCGTACGCCGGTACACGCCGCGAAGGCCTGCAAGATAACTTCCTCGCCATCTTCTTCGCAAAAGACCGCAGCGCCACGTAACGGTGGGTCAACGTGTCGAAGGATCTCCCCGAGACCTGCACAAGCAAACAAGCAACGAAACGCTCAGCAAAAGAAATACAGTTATACTCAGCAAAAGAGAAAAATGCGAAAAAGATGCCAAGATGGAAAAGAGTAAGCACACTCACCGGCGCATCCGAGTCAACCCGATAAGCAGCAGGAGCCAGCTCAGGCACGGGTACCGACACCCTCCGCCTTGACGAGTCACCCCGTACATATGTAAAGTCCGGCCCCGACACCGGAACATCTGGGGGACGAGGTGGACCATCCCGCATCTCTCTCGCCAACATCTGTAGCGTCCTCAGCTTCCTCCTGACGAAGGATCCACACTCCTCATACAAAATAAACTCATCGGCATCCACGTCGACCAAATACCTCTCGTGATCTATCAAATCCATGTCACGGGGATTCAGCATCCCAAAAGGCAGATCCCTCGGAGCCATAGGGAGCATACCCGGGCCATGCTGCCAGAAGACCCTCTCCCCTAAATACATGACATCTCAAATCAAGCCCCGCAGCATCTTCCTCTACGCCGTCACCACGGGACCACCCTCAAGCTCTTCATCTCCATATCGAGCCCAGGGATACAGCTCAAACTCCGCAGGGCTATCCCTCCCCAGGTACTCCTGCACATCTCCGCAGGCAATGGTGAGCTTCCCTCTATTCGTCCTCCTCCTCCTCAACGGACGAGCCCAGCCCAGCATAGCAGGATAGGCCTCAATGGCCTCAGCATCTCGATCCCACGGAAAACACCAAAAGATCTCATAAAACCACACTTGCGACAAAAGCAGAAAAGGCTCACACTACCAGAAAAAGGTCATTTAGCGACGGAAATTTCCGCCGCTAAAATTAAATTTCCGTCGCTAAAAATAATCACCGGCGGAAAAATTCCGTCGGTGGTCCGCCGCTACCAGCCCGTCGCAGTGCTCCAACGGGTCAATTTCCGCCGGTATTTTTTTATTTTACCGACGGAATTTAATTCCGCCGGTGAATTAATGGTTACAGCGACGGAAAATTCCGCTGCTAAATTAATTTAATTTAATTAAATTTTCATTTCAGCGGCGAAAATTTCCGTCGCTGTAATAAAAATTAATTTAATTAAATTAATTTCAGCGGCGGAAATTTCCGTCACTGTAATAAAAATTAAATTAAAATAAATTAATTTCAGTGGCGGAAATTACCGTCGCTGAAATTATTTAATTTTAATTTAAATTTTATTACAGCGACGGAAATTTCCGCCGCTGAAATCAAAAATTAAATAAAAATTAAATGATTATAGCGGCGGAAATTCCGTCATTTGAAATAAAAATTAATTAAAATAAATTAATTTCAGAGACGGAAAATTCCGCCGCCGAAATTAATTTATTTTAATTAATTTTTTATTTCAAATGACGAAATTTCCGCCGCTATAATCAAAAATTAAATTAGTGAAATTAATTTCGGCGACGGAATTTCCGTCGCCGATTCCGAAATAAATTAAAAAAATAATTTAAAATATCAATAAACCAAAATTTTTTGTACCCGATATAACATTTCAATTTATAAAACTAAAACTATAAAAACTAAAAATCAAATATCGCCGTACTCAAATAAAAACTAAATATCACCGTACCACCGTACCAATTCGGGAGGGGGAGAGGGGGAGAGGGGGAGGAGAGGGGGAGTGGGGGAGGGGCTCCCGCGGGTATCAAATCTCTCAAATGTTTACAAACAAGTATAAATTAATACAAAAATGTCTAAAAAATCCGCAATCAACTCGGGAGGTTGGAAATTACCCCCGGAAGTCCCCGGCCGAGATGAGCCATCAACCGCCAATTGTCTTTGAGTCTCGCATGTTGTCTTTGAATCTCTCGCATGACGCCGATCATTCTCCTCCCGCATCTCGCGTCCGAACCGCCAAAGCCTCCGCAAGCTTTGCCCGCTCGCATTTCTCCTCCTCCAACGCAGCCTCCAGAGTGTCAACCTCGGATCATACGTGGGCGGGCATCATTTCGCCGACGGCCGGTCGACGCCGACGGGCATTGCCGCCCGTAATCCCCATCCCTAACACTCGGGCTCCTCTCTTTGGATGTCCCTCGTAGGTGACCGAGTGCCAAACATCGTGCACGAAGGGGACGGGCTCGCCAAGAGGCGTTCCTTCGGGAACAACGGCGGCTTGATATGCAGCCTGTCAAAATAAAACAAACAATTATAATCATATACACAATGTAAGGTACATAAATAAATTTACATATTCAAAATCAAGTCATTTAATGATAGTTTACTTACAAAGGCATTAGCAGAGCGATCGTCAACCCATTGCGGAGGTTGATCGGGCGCTGTAGAATTCCGAAGATGGGTGCTAGCGTAAACATCCACAAAACTTATATTCGGACCATGCTCCCTTTCCTATAAATAAAATAAGCGAGATTATTACTTTGAAATTGTATAAATGCAACATTTAAACTGATTTAAAAGCATGCATACACTACATTTACACTAAAACCATGGATTTCATAGCATCAACATGGCTCCCAGCTAACATACGTACATAAACCTATTTAAAAGCATCCATACACTACTACATTTAAACTAACATACATACCATGCGGTAGTGATGCTCGGCGACCGTGAGCGTCCCCATGGTATGCATCGCCGCCGACCCCGAGGAGCCTGCTCTATTGGCCTTGGCCTGTTCGGATATAACCTTCGCCGCATCCGACCCCCAATATTCGCAAAATTGACGAAACACCTCCTCGGTCATCCAAGTAGGGCAAGAGGGTTGTTGTCCCGCCGCGAGCCGATTAGTATAATGATTTCTCTTCGTGGTACCTATAAAAAATATGAATATCTCGTAAACATATAATGATGACATTATAAAATTAAAAGAGTATAATCATTGTTAATTAAACTAATTAAGGATAGATAAATATGTTACAAATATGATCCTTAAATAGCTTGTGAGCCTGTTCATTGAAAACATATCTAGCCGTCGCCTCGCTTATTTCCGCCGCCCAATAATATTTCCCCTACAACATATAATGATAACATTACAAAACTAAAAGAGTATAATCATTATTAATTATAATATTTTAATAACAAACTAACATTTAAGTTTTAAATAAAAACCATTAACACATTACCTTAAACTCCTCCCACGCATCCTCCTTCTGCCTCGGTGGCAATTTTTTCGCTTGGGCCAAAACTCGGTCATTTTCCGAGACCGCCGCATTGCCCGATCTTAGTCCCCTATGGTGGGGTATCCACCTACAAACCTCGCCAAGTATATTTATACAATAACATTTTAACTTAAATAATGAATTATATATAAAACAAAAAAGAACCAACTTATATCAAATTAATGAAGAGTTACTTATCGGTCATAATGTGATGATATCCGAACAAATATCCTCCCCTCGAATCGACGTAGTCCGAGTACCGGCCCCGCAGGTGGAGCTAGTACTACCGCGAGAAGGGTCGACATCATCGGTACCGGATCGGGACGGTTGCGTCCCAAGAATCAATGTGTAGATGGGCTTAGTCTTCTTACCCTTACCCTTACTACTAGAACTCATATCTCAGTATTACAAAGAAAAATATTAAAATATACAACTTTAACAATAGGAAACAATATATTCACAATACATCTAAAACTTTAAAGTTCTAATAATCTAAAGCATTCACAATACATATAAAACTTTAAACTATTAATAATATAAAGCATTCACAATACATATAAAACTTTAAAGTTCTAATAATCTAAAGCATTCACAATATATATAAAACGACGGATATTAAAAATAATCTAAAGCATTCACAATACATATAAAACTTTAAAGTTCTAATAATCTAAAGCATTCATAATACATATAAAACTTTAAAGTTCTAATAATCTAAAGCATTCACAATACAATTTTAAACTTTAAACTATTATTAATCTTCGTCCCCATCATCATTTGGACTCGAATTACTACAAAACTCGAGTTCTTCATCTTCATCTTCGGACTACGATGAATCAAACTCGGTTCCTCTTCCTCTTCCTCTTCCTCTTCCTCTTCCTCTTCCTCTTCCTCTCGATTCATCAATATCAATGTGCGCGAGATGACCCGAACGAGGCGAGGAGTTGGCAAATTCACCGGTAATATATCCTCCTCGGGTTCATCAACATTTTGAGGAATATGAGTGACATCATCTAATGGATGATTAGCCGATGAAACGTTAGGTGGCACCGGCATTTCATCCTCTTGATATGGTGTTTCTAATGACGACTCAGTAGTTGTCGACGAGGGTAGGTTGTCAATCATGCTTCTAGCCTTGGTCATCCGCATGTACAGCCCACCATCCGTCGGGTCGCGGACGAGGGTAGTGAGTCATGTATACCGTTGTGCTTGAGATGCTAAGATGAAGACGTCGTCGCCATTATGTCTCGGACGAGTCCTTTACATCGACGAGGTCAAATATGGCGTGCTTCTTAACACCTCGCACGCATCCCGCCAATCACAATTGAACAAGACAACACTGTTTCTACCCAAATACTCCACCTCGACTACTTCTTTCAGACGCCATAATAATCAAGGTTTCCTTTAAGCTTCACACCGCTATTCCACGTCAATTTAGATCCCCCGTAAGCTTTGGTATGAAACATATAGCCATTCACGAAATAACTGTTGTATAAATGAACGTTCAAGTACGGAGATGATGCTAAATGTCTTAACCTCGCAGCCTTTTGGCATCACCCGGATGTTCACTATCTATAAGACAATATTGTAACCAATTTAATACAATTTTAAGATTGAATGTTTAAAGAAGTGTATAGAATAAATTTGAATGAAACGAAATATTTACATATTTCCTTAGCCGCTTTGGAAATTCTCTTTCTCGTCCTAGTTGCGATGAGTTCGGAGATAAATCCCGAGCTAAATCTTCAAACATTCTCGCAATAGGGTTAAACAAGGCATTTCATATGCAGTAATTAAACATGCATAATTTAATCGACGAGGCGTAAACATAACATCAATGACTTACTTGATATATTCCCCAACCTCGTCGCAGCTTAAGAAGAACATACGTTTCGACCGCGGCAAACTCTTTAGCGGTTAACGTACGCGTACCAACCCGTTTGCCGAGGAACCGACTGTGGATGAAAATACGTAGATGTTTCCCTTAGACGGAAAACCACCATCGTAATTGCGGCCAACCCTAGTCAATCTCGTATCAACATCAGAGGAAAATATGTTCCGACAAAGGCAACAATCTCATCTATGATAACAAATTTCCAAATTGAGGCCTCGACCATGGCCCTATTGCTCATCTTCCTTTTCAATTGGCCTAGATACCTAAAAGTCATTCGTAGATTAAAACATAAATAATGTTAAAGAAGGTATATTGTTAACGCTCAAATTATTTAGAAATAGAATAAATTCAATTACCTCTCAAATGGATACATCCATCTCGTATTGAACCGGACCACCGACTCTAGCTTCGTATGCCAAGTGGACCGGTAAATGCTCCATAGAATCAAAGAATGAAGGAGGAAATATCTTCTCAAGTTTGCACAAAGTCACTACGATGCTCTCCTCAAGCTTTTTCATGTGATCAACACGCAAAGTGTGGTCGATGTTAACGCTCGGAAAAACTCACTTAACTCGTTAACGCCACCCGCATATTGTCAGCAAGAGACCCCGAGAGCAATCGGAAGTAGCCTATCCAGAAAACGTGGCAATCGTGACTCTTCAAACCCCGCACTTTCCCCTCCTCTACATTGACACAGCTTACCAATGTTAGACGCGTAACCATCCGGGAAGCCTTAAATCCTTGAGCCATTTCAGAGGAGGAGCTTCTTTTCCTTTGTAAGCACGTATTGAGCCATCGGTCTAACCGGTTTACCATTGACGTATACCAAGTCTAAGGCCGGCCGCTACAGTATTTCCTTAAGGTCCTTTCGAGCTTTTTCGTTGTCTTTAGTTGTTCTCTTGAAATCCATCAACGTGTTAAAAACATTATCGAATACATTCTTCTCAATGTGCATCACGTCAAGGTTATGTCGAATGAGATTTGTTTTCCAAGTATGGCAGCTCCCAAAATATACTCCTCTTGATCCAAGCTTATGGGTAGTCCCAAACCCTTATATTTTGGTCTTCGAAAACTTTTTCCCCCACCGAGGATCGGGCAATGTAGATACCTTCTCATAGACCGTGTCACCACTTAAACGAATCGGGGCCTCATCATGGTCAATCTTGTTCTTTTTAAACGCATTCTTCCGGGGTCCCGAATGGGTGGTCCTCCCAAGAAATTGTCTACGGCAATCGAACCAACATGGTTTTCCAGAGTGCGTGAGCGTGAAAGACTTTGTGTCACTCATACAATACGGACAAAGCCAACTTCCCGTGGGTGCTCCAACCCGATAACATCCCATATGCAGGGAAGTCATTAATCGTCCACATCAACGCAGCCTTCATGCCGAAATTCTCTCGCTTGAAAGCATCCCACGTTTCGACCCCATCCTCCCAAAGCCGCTTCAATTCGTCCATCAAAGGTCGGAGATAAACGTCAATGTTCCTCCTGTGGTCAAGTTTGGGCCGGGGATGAATAACGACAAGAACATGTAGGGATCACTCATACACAACCAGGGCGGAAGATTGTAGACAGTGGCTATAACCGGCCAACAAGAGTAAGATTTTGCCCCAGACCAAACGGATTGAAACCATCGTAGCGATGCATAACCGTATATTTCTTGCTTCGTACGCAAAGTCAAGATAAGTCTCATCAAAGTGTTTCCATGCCTCCCCATCACCGGGATGAATCAACACACCCTCTTCACGCAAACTTTCCTTATGCCAACGCATTGCCTCTGCAGTAGATTTAGACGCGTAGAGGCGTTGCAGCCTTGGAATCAACGGCATGTAACGCAACCGCTTATGTGGTCTGTTTTTCTTGTGTTTTGAACTCCCCTCCGATTTGGCTTATATCTACTTTGTCCGCAGATTGAACACTCGTCTTCGTGAATCTTCCTTGTAGAATAGCATGCAGCCATTCTTACACGCATCAATCTTTTCATAACATAGCCCAATCCGCCCAACCAACTTCTTTGTCTCATAAAAGTTTGTAACCATCTTATTCTCTTTCGGCAACATCCGCTTAATTGCTTTCATGATACGATTATAAGCAGATCGGCTAATATTGCAATCAGCCTTTATGTTAAGGAGCTCACCACGCCTCCAACACACCGATCTCGCAACCTCGGATAGACCTTCTCTTTGCAGTCCATAGCATCAATAAATTTCTTGGCCGCAGGGGTTGGTTCTTGCCGTTGGTTCTCTCGACCAATCGAAGGAAGGACCGCCGCATCCCTAACCATATCTTCCATATTCAAAGGTGGTTCTTCATTGTCCCGAATAATAGGTTCGGGTTCGGGAGGTACATGAATATTCCCTGGGATTATTCGCAACATTTGTGCGCAACCTCGCCTCACCATGACGGGTCCACCGTTTGTACCCAACTTCAAACCCGTTACGCAAAAGATGTTTCGAGTCTCGATCAAGCTTAGATACTTGACATTACAAATGATGGCGCATGGACACCTAATCTTACCATCTTTATCCATGTGACTCGGTTTTATTTGATTGAGCAAATTCAATAAACCCCTTCAACCCTCTATAAAACTCGTGGATTGATACCGCTATGATTCGGCAACTTCCGCTTGTACATCCAACTACGATCATCGTTAACGTACATCACTCCCGCATTGCAATCCATATATTATACGTACACTCAATTTAATCGACGGATGAAACAAAATTGGGATGTTAATAATTATTGGATTTCATAATATATTAACAAGCTTAGAAGTAATTAACGTATTATCATTCCCTAAATTTGAATTACAAACTTAAAAGCAACACGGATCTTCTTAAAATAAATATAAAGCTTCTAACTCATATTTAACAATATATTAACATGTCTTCTTAAAGTGTCTAGGAACTCGTTCCCGCTCCCGAACTCGAATCTCTACTCTTCCTCCGCCTCGGTCCCCGGGAGGTCTTTGGTCTAGGTATGTTGAAAAAGCGGGCCTCGACCTCGTCCCGGCTCGTGTATCGTGTGAGACGGTGGATCAATCGCCCGGTAGCTCTCGCATCGCTTCTTACGCCTCAAGGCCTCCCCGCGAGCTATCACTTCGGGATCATTTCTCAAAGCATCTCTCCGAAGCTCCCGTCTCTCATAATCCGCCGCAATGTCGCCGTGATTTCATCGTGGTTGCTCTTGGCCTCTATGTCTCTTAATGTCCTACTGGAAGAATAGTCTCGCCCAAAATACTCTCGGCGTCGAGCCTCTATCATCACCGTACAGACCTTGCCGCTCCTCGTACCATATCGTATACTCGGTGGTCGAAATGTGCCACCTCTAGTATGACGGAGTAGTGGTCGTATCGGAAGAAAGCCCTCTAGAAATGCTCGCCAAAGAAATGTGTAGTCTCGAGGCTCGGGCCATAATCATCGGCATGGTATTAGTCGTCAATCGCTCTCTCAAAGTCCGAATGGTCTCGCGGGTATCCGTACTGTCTCGCTCACTAGAGATGGAATGCAAAAGGATGATACATGTAGTCCCTAAGTCGGACAATCACCGACCCATCCCGAATATCTCTCATAGTCTCGCAATCCCCATGCCGGAATCCAATAGTACGGGTTTGCGGTCTCATATCGGGCCAAGGCCAACCTCCTATGCCAACTCTCGCAGCGGCATCCTCAATATCCTGCGCCGTCCAGCCACCCAAGGTAATGCCGTCGCCCTCCGGGCAAAGGGCGAGATCAAGCGCAATCTCTCATACAAACACAATGATAGTAACTGGGCCGCTCGAACCCATGTACTCGGATCCTCCGGCTAATCTATCAATGCCGTGGTATGTCTCCGCTAGCAACAGTGGAATGATGTCCATCGCTCCCCGTCCATATTGAATATGCCGAATGTCAACTCCTCGATCACCTCTCACCGCTCGATGATCTCTAACAGCGTAGCCGGACACACTCCGATGTAGGCGCAGTAGTGCGCAGACGTAATGAGCAACATGAATATATCTAAGGAAGTGGATAGATCAAACAATCCGGGCCGGTCCGACTCAATCTGCTATATGAGTCAAGTCTATGAATCTATCGTCAACGACAATGCCCGATACCCGCCCTGCCGATAATCCCAAGAATTCGTATAGTTGCTCCGTAATCGATCGTCCTGTCTCGAGGAAATGCCACAGCCCTCGACTCACCCACACCCGCCGCTGCTCGAAAATCCTCCATCGTTGGCATCGATCGTTGTACGATAGGGTGAACACATGTCGCTCCGAATCCCAAAAGCACGAAGCCTCGGAGCGCATCCCAATCAATCTTCCAATCTTTTAGAGACCAGATGCATGGCATGCTATACCTCCCGTCAATAAGTTTCCGGTGTTGTTTTTGGTGAAAGCGCGAGAGTTCAAGAACGTCTTGTTGAAATTGATACTCTTCGGGAAACAATTTCTCCATTGTAATGCTCCATGCCGCCTTAAATTGGGGCTGCTGGGATTTTTTACCTATTAATATTGTGAATAATTGTAAATTGTTAATATTTAAAATTAGGTTTAGAATTGGGGTTGGCTTCTTAGTATCAACAATTCTTGAGCTCTAGTTCAAACTAAACTAAAGGTTAATGGTGTCCCTACCTAACCACCTACTCTGTCCTTTAAGTGCATGTTTGATAAACCTATCCCATCCCGAAATGCATGAATATATGAAATGCAAATATCACTTTGTCTACTTGCTTTATAATCGAAAATAAAAAAATTTCGGCTTTTGCATAGACCTAAATTATTACTATTGTGAATAATTTTAAATATTAATATTTAATTCTTTGTTGTAAAATATATAATTTTACAATGATGAATTAAATTAACATTTATAAACAAGATGAGAGTCGTTATCATCCACAACTATCAAAACCCTATCTCAGCTTAGACCAAGAAAGACAGAGCAAACACGTTCTCGACTGTTTGAGCAAAGGATTTTCTGTTTAATATAGGTTTTTCCAGCCATCGTCCTCCTCTCTAAGGATTTCAAACATCACAGCCATGTTCTTGACAGTGCCTGTTTTCATCCAATTTTTTCAATCTCCACCTTCCATTTACCCAAGATCCTGATTGCAGAATCTTCCTCATGAGCTTGAAAGCTGGCGGTGTTGCCCTCAATCTCACGGTGCGAAGCAATCGTGAGATTGAGGGCAACACCGCCAGCTTTCAAGCTCATGAGGAAGATTCTCGCAATCAGATCTTCCTTAAATAAATGGAAGGTGGAGATTGAAAAATTGAGTAAAACAGTAATCGACAAGAACATGGCCGTGATGTTTGAGATCCTTAGAGAGAAAAGGACAAATAAACCGAAAACTCTTATTAAACAGAAAATCCTTTGCTCAAACAGTGGAGAACTTATTTGCTCTATCTTTCTTGATCAAAGATGGACGGATTTTGATAGCTGTGGGTGAGAAAGGCTCTCATCTTATTTATATTTTAAGATGTTAACCACCAACCACAATACCCTAAGGTGCATCTAGGGTGCCAGGATTGATTTCAGGCGCTCAAACGTAGGCGATATACATCACCGTCCGCGATGCCGTCAATCGCCCCAAAATGGGATCTAGAACCACTAAGGTAGTATGCAGTTGAATATGTTACATTATTGAGACATTCACCCCCCTTCCTCCCCCTTTGACTTTAAAAGACTTGAAAATTAGATAGACCTAAATTATTTATTAATTTTAATTTAATAAATTAGATAGACTTGAAAATTAGATAGACCTAAATTATTACTATTGTGAATAATTTTAAATATTAATATTTAATTTTTTGTTGTAAAATATATAATTTTACAATGATGAATTAAATTAACATTTATAAACAAAATGAGAGTCGTTCTCATCCACAACTATCAAAACCCTATCTCATCTTAGACCAAGAAAGACAGAGCAAACAAGTTCTCGTCTTAGAGAGAAGAGGCTCTATCTTTCTTGATCAAAGATGGACGGATTTTGATAGCTGTGGGTGAGAAAGGTTCTCATCTTATTTATATTTTAAGATGTTAACCACCAACCACAATACCCTAAGGTGCATCTAAAGAATCCCACTACCACCATCACTACTACTACCACCACCACTACGTACTACCACCACCACTATTACCACTACTACCGCTACTACCACCACTACTACCACTACTATTACTAATACTACTACGTATACCACCACTACCACCACCACCACAAAATTAACAAAATAGTGAGGGGTAGAGAGAGAGAGGATTTATATTTATAATGAGCTGGAGTGGAAAATATCAAGTCTTTTGCACAAGCATTTGGCCCAAAGATTGAAACTTTGAAAGCAGATTTACTATTATAATTAATCAAAACAAGAAAATCCCCAACTCCAGTTTTTGTATCTTCTACAAACTGAAGTTGGGGATTTTCTTGTTTTCTGATTAATTGCTAAATCTACTTTCAAAGTTTCAATCTTTGGACCTAATGCTTGTGCAAAAAACTTGAGATTTTCCACTCCAAAGATAACCCCACGGTAGTGGTTGTACGTGATAGTAGTGGAGTTTGATTAAAAGACTGAAAATTAGATATTTAGTAACTTATCTAATTGTTGCATATGTAACATGTTATGTTTACTAAATATGTAACATGTTATGTTTACTAAATATGTAACATGTTATGTTTACTAAATATAACATGTTACATATTTGATTATGAGTACGGTTATTTATCGTTTTCTTTATAGTGGCATATGTTTTCTTCTATTCGTTAATATTACTAACATATGTTTTCTTCTATTCGTTAATATTACTAAATATGTAACAAACTAGGATACGTAAACCGTATCCTAATTTGTTTCATATAAGGTGCATCTAGGGTGCCAGGATTGATATCGCGCCAAACGTAGGCGACATAATCACCGTCCGCGATGCCGTCAATCGCCCCAAAATGAGATCTAGAACTAGATGTTCCTAAACTATTTCATCCACGCTTTTCTCACTTATTTGTTTGTAATCAAGCAAATAATACTAAGTTTACACCTTGTCTAATTCCTCCCATTAGTGTTACCTCCAAGAATCATACTCCATCGAGTACTATGCTATGCTTGCCAAGGTTGGAGTCCACCACTACAACGGAAGTAAGTTAATTTGATGAGCCTAATTAGTTCCGTGATTGTTATTTTTGGTGAGATCATTAAGAGTCTATTGCTTTTTAAAAAATGATATCAAGAATCTATAAGATTAATTAAAATGAGGAAATATTTCACTACAATGAACAATTGAATTTGGCATGAACACAATAGATTTCGAAATAATTCACCAATTGGTATCACTTAATTGCTCATCATTTTAGCTATTGCTTTTAAAAAATATATATATATATATTGGAAAATTGAAACGAGAAAATACAAACAGATTAAATTTTGGGTTTATGGTTAAAATTATCATGTATTAACATTGAGTCGACAATCCATATTCCTCAACAAAGCAATTTAGCAAGAATATCAACAACAAAAGCACAGAGGATGGCTACAATTAACAACCACTATACCAATTCGTACAACAAAAATGGACCGAAATGTCTCAAACATCACATAGATGAATGGAAAAAGGGAGAACGAACCATAGAAGCAATCAAACAAACAATTAAGCTACAAGCCCAAATTGCAAAATTGATACGTAAAATACAAACAAATTAAATTAAGAACAATCAAATAGAATTATACCTCGTGACCCTTTCTTCAAAGCTCCCAAAATGCATCAAAATTCATACAATTGGGAGAAAAACAAAAACCCAAAAACCTCCATGAAATAACTGAAGAGAGAGAACAAGATCTAGAAATCGATTATTAAGAGGGGGAATCGAAATACCTGGTTGAGTACAGAGAAGAGAGAGAAACACGGTGGAAGGAGGCGGACGGACGGAGACGACGGCGTGAGAGCTCGAGACGGACGGAGACGGCGGAAGGTGGACGGACGGCGGCGAGAGCTTCTTCTTCTTCTAGGTCGCAGTTCGCAGAGAGATAGCGGGAAGAGAGAGAAAGCGGGAAGAGAGAGAGAGGGAAATGTTGCGTAATTGATTTCTGAATGATAAAATCTGTATATATAATTTCCCCCACCGACGGAATATTTCGCCGCTAAATATTAATTATAGCGGCGGAAATTAAATTCCGACGCTATAATTAATATTTAGCGGCGGAATATTCCGTCGCTGATAAATCCGACGCTAACCTATACGTACGTTCACATGGATCGATGAAGTGGGACGCTCACCGACGGAAATTTCCGCCGCTGATTTTAAACTCAGCGACGAAAATTTTCGCCGCTATAATTAATAAATATCATTATTTTTGAAAAATAAATAAATCATAAATATTTATTAATTTTAATTTAATAAATATCATTATTTTTATTTATATAAAACATGAAAGTTATTTTAAATTACTCTCAAAAAAATAAATATGAGTCAATAAATATTATTTTTGAAAAAATAAATAAATCATAAATATTTATTAATTTTAATTTAATAAATATCATTATTTTTATTTATATAAAACATGAAAGTTATTTTAAATTACTCTCAAAAAAATAAATATGAGTCAATAAATATTATTTTTGAAAAAATAAATAAATCATAAATATTTATTAATTTTAATTTAATAAATATCATTATTTTTATTTATATAAAACATGAAAGTTATTTTAAATTACTCTCAAAAAAATAAATATGAGTCAATAAATATTATTTTTAAAAAATAAATAAATCATAAATATTTATTAATTTTAATTTAATAAATATCATTATTTTTATTTATATAAAACATGAAAGTTATTTTAAATTACTCTCAAAAAAATAAATATGTGTCAATAAATATTATTTTTGAAAAAATAAATAAATCCTAAACCCTAAACCCTAACCCATAACCCCTAACCCCTAACCCCTATACCCTATACACTATACCCTATACCCTATACCTGATACCCTATACCCTATACCCTATACCCGATACCCTATACCCTATACCCTATACACTATATCATATACCCTATACCCTATACACTATACCCTATACACTATACCCTATACACTATACCCTATACACTATACCCTATACCCTATACACTATACCCTATACCCTACACCCTATACCCTATACCCTATACCCTATACCCTATACCCTATACCATATACCCTATACACTATACCCTATACCCTATACCCGATACCTTATACCGTATACCCTATACACTATACCCGATACCCTATACCCTATACCCTATACCCTATACCCTATACCCTATACCCTATACACTATACCCTATACACTATACACTATACACTATACCCTATACACTATACACTATACAACCCTATACACTATACCCTATACCCTATACCCTATACCCTATACCCTATACCCTATACCCTATACCCTATACCCTATACCCTATACCTTATACCCTATACACTATACCCTGTACACTATACCCTATACACTATACACTATACACTATACACAATACACTATACACTACACCCTATACCCTATACCCTATACCCTATACACTATACACTATACCCTATACACTATACCCTATAC